>CABHPQ010001629.1:11695-39115 GCA_902168405.1 Peromyscus aztecus
AAGAAAGAAAGAAAGAAAGAAAGAAAGAAAGAAAGAAAGAAAGAAAGGAAGAAAGAAAGAAGGAACGACTCTCCCTTCCCCAGCAACTATTCATCGCCAGTAGGTCCTAAGCTAGAGCTGAGGTCTCAGGAGCCCCCTCCTGGACCCGTGATGGAATGTTGACTGGCCCAGTCTTGTACAGGTCTTGTGCACACAGCCACAGCTGCTGTGAGTTCACTAGCGGGAAGGCCACGTGTCATGTTCAGAAGACCTGAGTCTAGTACCCAGTGCACACCTCACAACCACTTGTAATTCCAGCTCCAGGGGATCTGGCACCCTGTCCTTTCTCTTACATTCTTTCCACCTTTTTCTGGAATGTTCCCCCATTGATTTTATTTTATTTTATTTTTTCTGGCCAACACCAACAGTCATTTGTGTTTGGCAACCGGTGAGCTATTTCTGAGGGAAGAAATTATCTTTTTAATTTTTCTGTCCACAATGATTTCAGTACCCAGCAAACACAGTGGGTATTCAATAAATGGGTGTTAAATGAATGCCCGCAACTACAAAATTGATTCGGATCAAAGGATTTTTTTTGCCGATAAATAAAAATCCATTGTATTTGGCTCAAGTTCAGAGATGCCTTGTACACATGCTGCAGTCTCACGGGAGCTCACATTATCTGCTCAGACAGGTTCTGGCTGGGCTTGCTGGGAGAGCAGTGCTCTAAGCCCCGGGCAGCATCGAGACCACACACTTGCTCTGCTCTCCACGCCTCTCTGCAGCCATTCTTACTCCATTCCCTGTGGCTGCCTCTAATATGATTTGCACCGGAAACTGAATGTCCCCCCCTCCCCCAAGGAGCACCAAGTTTACCTTAGTTGTCCTGGCCGAAGCCCTGTTATTGCTATCTAGCCAGTCTCAGTTCTTAAGAGTTGGGTTGCCTGAGTGTTGGAACTTGGCCCTGGCTGACAAGGGGACAAGCAAGACTCGGTGGAATATGTTCAGTCATGTGACCACATTGGGCCCAATCAGCTGTGGTTAGCGTGGGGCAGAAAACACACAGCGGGAAGTGTGGGTTTTTTTTTGGAGGGTGGGGAAGGGTGGTACAGAATCCACTTTTAAAAGATGAGCTTTTAAAACAATTCTTTACCCAAGGAAAGCATGACCAGGGGCCCAAGGGACAATGAACATGTAAAGGGATACCACAGGGTAGATGTCACATAGGACAGAACTAGGAAGCCTGCAGGGGCGGGGCGGGACACAGCGGTTACAGTCTGCATCCTCAGGGGCAATGCTGCTGTTTGGAAAAGCCAGGGTGCCGGTAGCGACCCTGCCGTCGCTCCCTTCCGCTCTCCTGGTAGATACATCGAACCAGAAGTAAGGAGACTGCTTGGCCAGATTAGAGAGTAGCCTTCAGGACAAGGAGAAGGACCTCTGAAGGGCAGGTGAGGGAGGTGGCCATCAGAGGGCGTGGCCATCAGAGGGCGTGGCCATCAGAGGGCGTGGCCATCAGAGGGCACGGTCAGCAGAGGGCACGGTCAGCAGACAGCCGGACAGGAGGCCAAGGCAAAGGACGCACAGTCACCAGGCGGGACTCACTCCAGAAACCGAGTCTGCGGTTAGACTGGCCTCCTCAGAGAGCAATACGAAGAGTATTTCAGGGAGGATCAGTCTCAGCCGCCTGCGTGTTAACGGCTGGTCCTCAGTCTGATTACCGTAGATGTAACTGAGCAGTTTCAAGAAATGGGGAGTAGCCAAGTGTTAAATGGGTTCTCAGAGGCCGTTTTATCTTTAATTGTTGTGCTCAGAGCAACCCGGGGCTGCTACCGCTGGAGTCGTACTTCTGATCAAAAGCCCAAATTAATCCCTTTCATTCAAAAGAGCATATGTCTATGTGTGGGCATGTGGATATGTCTGTGGGTATGTACATATTTATGTATATATGTTATTTGCACATGTATGTGTTTATGCATGTGTGTTCATGAATGTATGTTTATGTATGTGTGCATATGTGTGTGTGTGTGTGTGTGTGTGTGTGTGTGTGTGTCTGCATGCATGTGTTTGAACTTGTGGGGTTGTGGTTGGTTCCAACGAACCCACAGATACAAATTGACCATGTATATATGAGTGTGTTTGAAAGTAGAAATACACACAATAAACATAGATACATGTGTCATGTGTATGCACACCTTAGCAAACGGTAATTCTGCATTTCTATTAAATGAGAAGACCTTGAGGAGCCAACAGATGGCAGCGAAAACTGTCTCCTTGCTGCTTCAGAGGGTGTGTTCGTTACTTTCCTTTTTTCTGTGACAAAGCACACTGTGAAAGTGTTTATTTGGCTCACAGTTTGAGGGGATGGTCCATCATGATGGGGAAGTCATGGCAGCAGAGTGTGAGGCGGCCGGTCACAGGGCATCCATAGTCAGGAAGCAGAGAGATGGAGGCCGGTGCTCAGCTCTGAGGCTCCATGATTCAGCCCACACTTAGGGCGGGTCTTCCCATCCCAGTTAACATAATCTAGAAACTCCTCACAGACGTGCTGACGCGTTTCCCGCCAATGGGAGTCTAGATCCAGTCAAGTTGGCAATATTGTCACCATCACCTGGGAGGAGCCCAGTAGAGAGGAGGGCAGTAGGGAAGGCCCGGGGGTGATGCCTGCCCCTTATAACTCTCCTCAGGGTTGTTTCTTGGAGGAAATTTATAAAAAGTCAGCCAAGCATCGGTCCGTAAACCCATGCGGTTGTTCCTCTCATCTAAAAACAGCACCAGTTTCCTTTATTTCCGGATCCTGCTCATGCTGTGGGCACAAGTCAGAACCATGCCAAGGCACCCACCACTCCAGCTCCCCAGATTCTGCCAAGCCCCACCCCATGTCCTGCCAAGCCCCACCCCATGTCCTACCCAGCCCCCCCCCCAGATCCTGCCAAGCCCCCCCCCAGATCCTGCCAAGCCCCACCCCCATGTCCTGCCAAGCCCCACCCCCATGTCCTGCCAAGCCCCACCCCCAGAACCTCAGCTCCTCAAGCGCAAGGCTCTGCTTCCGTGGGCAGCAAGTGCAGCAGGCACCATGCTGAATGCGTTGCGGGCATCGTCCCGAATCCCCACGGACTCAGAGCTCTGTGGCTCAGAAAAGGACAGTGAGACAAGCTGCAGCCAGAAAGTGGGGGAGTGATGCTCTGTGCACTGCCCCGCACATAGCATCACTCCCCCGGTTTTCCTCTCGATGCCGCAGGACTTCACAGTGTGTCTGCAAAGGGAGCTCTTGCCCTTCTTTTTGTGTATATATGTGTGCTTGTGTGTGTGTGTGTATATGTGTGCTTGTGCTTGTGTGTGTGTGTGTGTGTGTGTGTGTGTGTGTGTGTGTGGTGCGCATGCATCAGTGTGGAAGCTGCTTCTCCTCAAGCACCTTGCTCTTTTGAGAGAGGGTCTCTTATTGTTTGGAGCTCCCCAAATAAGCTAAACTGGATCTGTCTGTTTCCGTTTCCCCAGTGCTAGGATTATACGCACAGGTCATCATGCCTGACATTTTAAGCCCAGGTCCTGGTATGGAATTCGGATTCTCACGCTTGCAAGGAGGGTTCTTTACCAACTGAGTCATCTCCCCGGCCGTGTTCTTCACTTGTCCGGTAAAGTCTGGCTGTGTGAGCCTAGGCTCACCTTGAATTCCTGACCCTTCCTCTTTAGCAGGTGCATCTCAGTGTAGGAGATTCTCCAAGCGCTTCTGCTTCCCTGGGTGAGCTGCAGACGCTGGCTAGCTCTGGGCTCCTGGTCCACCCACTGCTACAACTAGATGGCGCTGCATCCATAGTTTTAGATATTCCGTCATGGATTTTTAGAGCACAGCTCACAAAACACGTAAAAAGGAAGTTTCTCCATAGGATTACTTGGTGTGAAAAGGTACCCCCCAGGATTAAAACCAGGGCTTCTAGGAGCCATTGGTGGATGGCACAATTTAAACATCCCCATGTTTTCTTAATTCCCGGTAAGAGATTAGGCTGCAAGTAGAAAATTGATGAAATTCCACCCAAGAGCGCAGTTGCTTCGTCAGCATTTTTTTTTTTTTTAATTTTTTTACCCCATACTCTGCGTCTCCCTGTCTTTCAATCCTGAAATGCAACCTTTCCACCTGGGCAAATGGAAATCGTATTTTATTTTTAAAGCTGATGAGTGACATCGCCAGGAGAGTGTGGATTGGGTTGATAACCAAATAGCTAAGAGGAGGTGAGCAAGTCAAGACGCTTTGTGTGGTTTCTTGTGAATATGGAGGTTTGACTCAGAAAGAGCACCCACGGTTTGTGAAACAGTGGACCAGATCTGTTAAAGTGATTTTATAAATAGAAGTGGGGGCTGGAAACGATGGCTCAGTGGGACAAAGGTGCTTCCGGCTAAGCCAGAGGACCTAAGTTCGATCCCAGGGACCCTTATGGTGGAAAGAGAAAGCTGATTTGTGTTCTGACCGCCGTATGAGAGCTACAGCGTGTGTGTGTCCTCCCAATAAACGTAATAAGCAAATTTTTTTTGAAGAATGCATTGAATGTATTGAAATATACAATTAATACCCATGAACACAGATTTTAAAGATACGAAATACAGTTAAGGTATATATGCTGTTTTTATATTTATATTATAGCCTCTGTGATTTTCATGATAACCAGATAAAGTTGCACTTAAAGGGAAAAACTATAATGAGACAGTTTGATGGGATGGGGAGGGGAGGGAGGGAGGGGGGAGAGAGAGGAATAAATATGAAACTCAACAGTATCTCCAAATGAATGACCCTGTGGAGCGGAGAAACGGGAAGGCTGGTGGATTTGGAACGTCCTGTCCTGAGAGTTTGCAGTGTTAACAGAGACAGAAGGTAATGCCGCCTCACAGAGGAGTTTGGGGAAACATACGAGGCAAATGTCAACCAACTGAGAGCCTAGTATGGCAGGCCTGTGGTGGGTGGGTTGAGTGCTGTTTCAATTCAGAGGAAACATGGAAAGTTTCAGAAGATGAGTGGACTGCAAGTTTGGTAAAAAAGAGCCAAGGTAGGTTTTGGTGACACCTAGGCAGATGACATTTGGGGGAATTTAGGTGTGGGGAGACGTGATCCCTCTGCACAGTGGTGATGGAGGGAGAGCACAGCCAATGGGACTTCCTCTTCAAAGCTTTGGGTCTCATGGCAGGTGCTAACTTGTGGAGAGAAAATCATCTCTTCTTCAGGGCATCAGTTCAGCTCCGGAGTAGGAGCGCTGCTCATCTTGAGGACATTGGGTTTCAGTTTTCTTGTCTCATCCTCCATCCTAACCTCTCACATCATCAGCTTAATGCCTGGAATGGAGGATCACAAACAAAAGGAGTTGTAGCTGTCCACTGACTCAGTGAAACAAGATTTCTCTCAGGCTGGAAAGACGGCTCCGTGGTTAAGAGTGAGTACTGCTCTTGCGAAGGACCCCAGTTTAGTCCCCAGCATCCACATCAGGTGACTCACAACTACCTGCAACCCCAGAAGCAGGGAATCTGATGCCCTCTTCTGGACTCCACGGGTACCTGCAGTCACACATGCATACACACACACAGATGCACACATATACACATAATTGAAGTAAACCTTTAAAAATGGGGATTTTTTCTTCTTCAGAAAGAAGAGGCAGCACCATTTCCCCCCACCACTTCCTCCTCCTTTCATGGTTTCAATTTAGTGTCTCCACACTATCCAGAACCAGGAATCCAGTCATGCTGGTTGCTGGAAATAGAAGGCGAGAGAGGGGCCAACAGAGAATCATGGGATCCTTTCAACTGGTTACAAAACCATGGTGCACCGTCTCCTTTGGGCTATCTTTGAAAGATAAATGACAGTATGATCACTGAGTGGTTCATACAGAAGCAGAAAGTCTCGACAAGTCAAGAAGAGAATACACAAAGATGAGTGCTGTCTGTGGTGGTCACTTTGTTCAAAAGCAGCACCGGAAAGGATGGAGGTTGTTTTGGCTCGCAGTTAGAAGGGATACAGTCTGCTAGGACAGGGGCAGCGTGGCAGCAGGAACACAGGGCAGGTGGTCGTCTTGCTTCCACAGTCTGGACATGAGGGAGATGGGCACTGGCACTCAGCTTTCTTTCTCTTTTAAATTCAGCCCAGGGTCTCAGCCCATCATGGAATGGTGCCACCCACATTTAACATGCGCCTTCCCACCTCAACTGGTTGAATCTAAAGATCCCTTCAGGGACAGTCCCAGGAGCCTGTCCTTCTCTGGTTCTCCATCTTCTCAAGTCGACAGTCAATATTAACATCACACGCTCTGTAGGGCAGATATGAGCAATATCTCCATTTAAATTCCTCCCCATAGCCATAGGGAATTCCACATTTCAGTACCAGACCAAATGTGTTTTTAAGGAATTTACACCCATAACTTTACAAAACTAGTTTATTGGGCATTTACGAGCCAGGTGCTATTTGAGACTACTTTCTTTTACTAAAGAGCAATAACTATCTGGATAGCTGGGTACCACCTCCTTTATTATTATATATGTATTTCCTGTGCGCGTGCATGTGTGTGTGTGTGTGTGTGTGTGTGTGTGTGTGTGTGTGGTTTGTGTATGCAGGGTGCATATGGAGGTCAGAGGTCAACCTGAGTCTTCCACCTTGTTTGAGACAGGGTCTCTTTGTTGTCCTCTGCTGCATATGCTGGTCTCATTGGCCTGAAGGCGTCTAGAGCTTCTCCCCTCTCTGCCTCTCAGAACCATGCAGGCATACTGGGATTTCAGAGGTCCTCAACTCCATTTGGCTTTAAGTAGGTTCTGGGGATCCAAACTCAGGTCTTCATACTTCTGCATTCAAACAATTCCCACTGATCCATCTCCCCAGCCTTTCCCCCCTTTTTAGCTATTGAAAAAAAATTAACAAAACCAATGCTGATGAAAGCAGGGATGAAATTTAAAATGAGGTTCATGTGGATGCTTATGGAAGTCTCCAGCCCCATCATGATGTAACAAGTCTGTGTGATGTCTCCTGCGGTACCTGGGGGCTGCAGACACGGGGTGTCAGTGGCCTCCTGGGTGTTGTCTGGGGTCTCTGTCTCTCGGAGCTGTTGGTATACACTGGAATAGTTGAAGGCAGTGGAGGCACAGTTGGCTGCAGCTTTGAAAGTGGTTGCGGCTGGATTTGAAGTATTCTAATTAATTCCAGCTTTTAATCATGCAGTTTCTCCGGGGTTTCTAAAGGAAAGGGCACTGGTGTGGGAAAAGAGAAGTCAATTGCCAGCTGTTCATGTCTGTGTGGATTTCTTTTTCCTTCTCGGAGCCCTGTGCCCATGTTTGCAGGAAGTGCTGAGGAGGGATTTGGCTCCTGACTTCTGAGCCACAGGGTGAAGGGTTATCAGGCATGTGCTATAGTCTAAGGTCAGCACCCACATGCTCACAAAGGGTATGCAGTCTAGCAACAGGACATGGGGGATAGGAACATTCGAATCGGTGATTCCAGTGAAGGTTTCTGATATCTGGATATCTCGGTGACTTTGAGTAAGGTTAGGATATCTGGAAGCCAGCACCCAGAATACCCATGGGTCACCCAGCACTGGCCCCAAGAAGGAGGACAAGGAGATAGAAAGATGGCTTGGTGGCTAACAGTCCTTGCTACGTTTGCAGAGGAACGGTATTTAGTTCCCAGCACCCACATGGGGGAAGCTTACAACCATCTATAACTCCATTGGCTGGGAATTCAATACCCTCTTCTGGACTCTGGGGGTACCTGTGCACACACTGTGCATACGCAGACAAGCAGGTACACACGTGCACATAAAATATAAGAAACTCTAAAAGAAATAACAAAAGAATCAGGATGATGTTGGGGCCCCAAATAGAATCAAGAGAGAGTCCCTGTGTCCCTTGAAACCAGCTGGAACTCTCCCTGTGAATTTCCATTTTTGTCATCCTGCCTGTCTACCACGGGTTTCACACACAGGTAAGCAAAGGCTCACAGACATCAACTGGCCTGATCAAGGCTTCCTTGCTGGTTAGTATTCATCACTAACCTGACAAGGTCTGAACTCTCCCCGTGAGGCCAGCTTCTAGGCACACCTGTGAGGGAATTTCTTGATTATGCTAACTGATGTAGGAAGATCCACTCCTGCATGTGGGCAGCACCCCATCCATAAAGGAGGTTCCTGGGAGAAGTTTTGCTTCTGCATGCCTACCCTCACGTCTTGTTTATAAGTTCAGATGCCCTGATTGCTTGTTCAAAGCCCGTCATTACCAGTGCTGTGGCTGCTTCTCCTCCTTCCTTCATTGACAGCTTCCTTGGCCTCCAAGATGGCCTGAAAGCCAGCAGCTCTTCAGGAATGCTCCAGGCCTTCAGTGCCAAATGGGGAAGCTGTGACACCCAGTTTCATGGATTGAGCAACCTAGGTAGGACCCAGGACTGGAGCCCATCCTTGCTTATAAAGTTCTGACATTTGTGAAATGTCAGCCCACAGTGTTGGCAATAGTTTTTCCAGCGTGCATTACCGAGACAAATTAGACAACAGAGGTTCCCCAGAGAATACTCAGCTTGCACAGAGTTTATGCTCAACACTTGGATATAGGGCCCTGTTGGCCCCACAGTGCCAAACCTCCCTGTCTCCTGCCGGTTCTCCCCTTAAAACATCCCCTGCACTTGGTACTGGTACAACCACCCTGGCCTAATCACCACCCCTGTTGATCTCTTTCTTGCTCTTGGCTCCCTTCAGCCCACAGGCCTCCATCCTTTCTCCAAACGCCCCAGCCCCCTTTGCTCCACGTGACCTCAACTCTCTGTAGGACCCTGAGTCTATTTGTGTGTGGCGGATTTTAATCTTTGACAGAATATTAAAGATTATTAAGGTGATAAAATGAATACCAACCAGGGGCTTCAGGAAATTAAATTTTGAGGCACGAGTGGCAGATTTCTCCAAAGAATAAGTTTGTGATGGAGGATACTTTTGGTATCTTCTTTGGATGACTGGGTCTTGACATTTTACTTAATTAAAAATTATTTGTTGTGTGACTGCAACTTCCGTTTCAAATTAAACCATCAGACTTTCTAATTTTTTGGTCCGTTAGTTACTTTGAATCCCTCTTTTCTAATTCATCCTTATTTTCCTTCCTGGGATATTGTTGATAGGTCAGAGGTCTTTGGTCAGTGCCTTCTGTGAAAATTAGGGGCTCAGTGACCAGTTTGGGGAGTACAGTTGTGCTTATTTCTTGCTCACACATCCCCATGTGTAAGAAACACACCCCTTTATGGGAGACTGAAGGGAATGAGCGTGCCCTCTTAGTTCCAACCCTGCTTCTGTGAGCTCCCAGCTCGGTGACTTTGAGTAAGCATGACTCTTTTCTTTAGCTTACGTTTTTCAAGTATGAAAGAGGGAATACGGGCTAGGGAGAGAGCTCTGCTGGTGAATTACATGCCTTGCAAACATGAATCAACTCCCAGAACCCATGTTTAAAAACTGGGCATGGTGATGAACTCTTATAATCCTAGTGCTGGGGAGGCTGAGACAGATGGATCCTGAGGGCTGGCTCTCTGGCCAGCCAGGTTAGCCTCCTGGTGTGTTTTAGGTCTGTGACTCTGTTTTATTTATTTTTTAAATGGAAGATACATAAGGACTAACACCCACAATTTTCTTCTGGCCTCCATGTGAAGTGCATACCCTTCAATATACAAAAGGGAATCATGACATCTTTCATGCTCTATTCATTCAAGGTTATCAGGAGTCGGGCCCAACTCAGCACTGTATCAGGGTGTCTATTACAGAGCCTGCATCAGTGGAGATGTTGACAGAGCCTGCATTAGTGGAGATGCTGACAGGTCCGCCAGCAGTCACTGCTCTCTTCTCTTACATTCAGCTCCATTGTACCATGGCAGTCTTTTCTGTGGGAGCTTCAGATACCCCATGGAGCCCAGGGCAAGTCATTCAGACTGTAGAATGCTCCAGATCTCAGAGTAACCATATGTGGAGCACAGATGTATACAGTTAACAGCTATACCATGTCTCTCACCCCCTTAAATTGGGTGAACTTAACCCTCAGCATTTAGCCACTGCATTCAGAGTCCTTCTGTGGCTTTGACTGCTCTAAAAACACAGTAGAGCAGGCTGCGAGCCAGATCTTGGGCAGTGTCTGCCAGGATTGTCTGAAAGCCAAATGCACGTCTCTGAGCCAAGAGTGGTTGTTGGCCTAGAGAGACCGCAGGGCCTCCTAACCAATGGGGAGGGGAATCACCGCCCATAGTGTTTAATAGAAGAGAACAAAAAGAGACGTTGAAGTCAGCATAATTCACGGGGAGTTGCAGTGAAGTCTGGCAGATAAAGGTTCTGGAATCTTAGGTCAGGTTGCTGCCTCCGAGCACAGGGCTGACACTCCCAGGGATGCAGTGACCTCATTTTGCTTTGCATAGACATGGATAGGAATCACAGGACTCTCATCTGACCAGGTCTGAAAGGCAACCTCTGTTTACAGACAGCTGTCTGCCAGGGACAGCCAGCACGATGTAGGATGTCAAGAGCTCCCAGACAAGGGCAGGGGGAGCCGCTCCAACAGAGCCCTCCTCTGTCATAGTTGGAACCGGTTTGCTGTGTTCCAAGGCTCCAGGGGTCCTGTTACAAACGTTTTGCTGCCCCTTCCCTGCCTCAAGGCAAAATGATGTTGTTGTGCCAGCCACGGCACACATCCTTACCTGCATGCTTCGCTACTGGTACTTGTGTTTGGTTTGGAATCCTATCATCACATACCATGTCTAGTTCATGCTGGAACTAAGTTCTTTTGTTTTACTTTAAAATATTTATTAAAATATTTTTTCAGTTTAGTATTTGAACATTCCACACACAAATACGATGGACTGTATTGAGACCTTTTTTTTTTTTTTTTGTTCTTTGACAATTTCATACATGTATATAATGGGTTTTGGTTCTTCCTTCCCCCTCCTAACCCTCTCTCTCTCTCCCACTGAAATGCTTCTTCCCAATAAGCTTTACCCCTACTTTGATGTCTTTTTATTTATTTATTTTTGTGACTCACCAAATTTAATTAGGGTTGCGTGTGTGAGCACAGATGAGGATTGTTTACTGAAGCATGGGCAACCAACGCCACTGTAGGAAATGACTTTCCCTCTTCCCAACAACCATAATGGTCCCTCAGAGAGGGGTGTCACCTCCTGTATTCCCTGCTGTGCGTGATAAAGCTCCGATGGACCTAGTCTTGTGTAGGTCACCACAGCCGCAGTGAGTTCATGATTAAGCGGAGTTCTTGACTTGCAGTGTTGTTGGTGAATTATGTCGGTTGGAGATGTAAGGTATGGTCAACCGGCAGTCAGCTGGATGACAGAGGGTGGGGTGCTCCCATGGATCCTGAGTGAAAACAAGGTGGCTAATATTTTACCAAGTGTTCCTACTGACACTCATCACTGCAAAAGCAGCTGTCAGGGTTGCTGCCAGAATCCCTGCATATTTCCCATGTCTTCTTACAGGGAATTGTTTGTAATTGTTATGCTGGGGAAATGTTCTAGAGCAGTGGTTCTCAACCTGTGGGTTGAGACCATCAGAAAACACATATTTCCCATGGTCTTAGGGGACCCTCAGCCACAAATTTATTTTTGCAGCTACTTCACAACTGTAATTTTGCTACGGAGTGGTGTCTCGGTTCCTAAGACCATCGGAAACATGTTGAGAACCGCTGTTCTAGAGTGTTCTAACCACGCCTCACTCTCATTCTTTTGTATGAGGAACTGTGTCAGTCTGAGCAGACAAATCATTTTATTTCCCCACATGACTTAGGATATTTATTCCTTATACACCACCTTTGGATTACAGTTGACCCTTTTTTTTTTCCGTCTAGAAATAAATTCAGGCCAGAAGCCATCGGTCGGAAAGATGTTTCCAGTATTATTTCTCAGGTTCAGTTTATCTGTGTAGATGGAACAGAGTGAGTTAGGGAGTGCTGAGCCAGTGTTCTTTGAAATATCGTTAAATCTAACTTACTGTGAGTGGTTTGACATAGATATGGTCTTCTTGTTAAACATTGGAGAGGGTGAGTTCAGGGTGTAGCTCATTGGTAGGCGCTTACCTATCATTAATGAAGCCCTGGGTGCCATCCCCAGTGCTGATTAAATTGGGCGTACTAGTGCAGGCCTGAAATCCTAGAACTCAGTGGAGGTCAAGGCTATCCTTGTCGGCAGAGAGAATTTGAGGACAGTTTGGGATACGTGAGATCCTGCATATTAGCTGTTTTTATATTGTTCTGGTAAAACACCATGACCAAAGAAGCTTTTAGAAGACAGGATTATTTTGGGATAAGAGCCCATCACCATCATGGTGGCAAAGCGTGGCAGCAGGCATGCCAGCCGGCGTGAACAGCTGACAGCTCACATCTCAAACCACACACAGAAACAGAAAGAGTGCATTGAGGACACTGTGAGCCTACTGAAGCCTCACAGCCTGCCCCTGGTGACACGCACGTCCTCCAGTAAGGCCACACTTCCTAATCCTCCCCAAACAGCTCCATTTACTGGGGGTGAAAGAATCAAACATCTGAGCCTATGGGGGACATTCTCATTCCACCTACCACATCCTGTCTCAAAAAAATGGACATAGGGTAGAAAATTCTTAAATACAGTAAAAACTGTATATAATACATATATATTACACACACATGTATTATATATATTAGTGTCACACTGCAGAACCCCAGGGCGCAATTGCTGCCTGATTCTCCCCACCACTATAGAGTTTATGTTCATATAAATCATTGAAATACAAGCTTCATGCCTGACATTTTATTTTTCGCTGCTCTGCATCTCCAGCTTCCACACCAGCATAAGGCATGCAGAAGGAGCACAATAAAGATTCTTGAATGAATGCATAGGTACCTGCATGCACACAATCCTATACTAGATGTGCTGCTCTGTGTCTTCATTCATACGATACATTTTATAGCTGTGCCTAGGGATCTGCCCACTTCCACCAGCAACTGATTGCAAGTCTGCTGTAGGCATGCATACCATCTATTTCTTCCAGCACAGTGATGACTGACATTTAGTTAGATCTGTCTGTCATTGGAAAGAAGTTGCAACAATGTTTGTGCCTGCATATTTTTTTTTGCATGCCATTAAGGTCAATTTCTGGTTAGATTAGGAAATTATGTATGAGCTACATCCTGGGAATTGCTTGGTCAAAACATATGTACATGATAAAACTACTTTCTATGTAGCTAGTCTTGGCAAACTCTAAGGCCAGTCTTTAAATTCTGCTGGTAATGAAAACCCTTTCTCAGCTATTCGTTTGGATTGGCACCCCTTCCAATCTTCATTTAAAGAACTCCATCTGGGGCTGGAGAGATGGCTCAGTGGTTAAGAATATGTATCACTCTTGCAGAAGATCCCAGGTAAGTTCCCAGAAGCCAACTGCCTGTACCTCCAGCTCCAAGGAGTTGACACTCCCTTCCGGCTTCTTTGGACACACACACACACACACACACACACACACACACACACACACACATTTTTAATAAAGTAAAAACAAAACACTGGAAAATTGGGTGGGTATAGAATCTGGCTGGGCCACAGCAGCATGTGGACTATTAGCTCAGATAGGGAATTGGAGTCAAGTACACAGTTGTAAGTAGATTCAAGTTTGACAACTGGTCTAGAACCTAGTGGATGTAGATACAAAAAAAAAATGGAGAAGTCAAGTCCTACCTAGGTGGTTATTTAAGCCAAAGTGGTGGGATGAAAATGGTTAGGAATTAAGGTCAGTCTGCACTCCACAGGTGTTTCTGAGGGCTGAGTGTAGTGGCTTGGGTGCAGGTCTCTTCTACAATTCAGGAGACACAAAGGTATACTCAGGATTGTTGAATGTAGCAGGTGGCTGGTAAAAGGAAATCTGAAATTATGTGATTATGTTTCTTACCCAGGAGGTAAGAAAAGCATATCTGCTCTCTACTGCTGTGTAACAAGTCGCTTCCACCCCCAGTATTTAAAATGGTCGCTATTGCCTCAGAGTTTGTGTGAGTTAGAAATCACGTGTCAGTTTGGGGCAGTTGTGTCTGTCTCTCACTCCATGGTTGTCTTCAGGACAAGCTGGTGGCATTTACGTTCCAGTTCCTCACTGCTTGTTCGCTGAAAGCCTTTTCTCCTGAGGTATGGTCCTCTACAGCCTTATCTAAATGTTTTCATGACATGACAGCAGCTTATCATCTCAGGAGTGAGGGACCCAGAAGAGTGACCCCAAGACAGGAACCAACCTTTGGTAAACTAATCTTTCAAGTGACATGCCATCACTTCTAACTCCAAGAATGAGCATGAATGTCCAGAGGTCTGGTCATGGGGCTGTCTCAACCCATGTGAATAGAATTGTAAGACAGAAGGGCCCCTATCCACTCTCTCTGCCTCCTTGAGGGGTCATCCATCCTTTTCCTAGAACCACGGATGCCAGTTTCTGCACATCTGCTCTATCTTCCTCTAGATCAAATCATCGACCTGTCCTGTTCTATCAAGTGGCTTGGATATGTCATCTGAGAGCTCTCTAGTCCAACTCCTCTCCCAGCCATAAATGACTTCAGCCCGTCTTCCTGCTTCATGTATCACCTATGCAGCTCTCAATTTCCACAGGAGAAATTGAATTGTTTTGACTATTGTATTTTAATTTGTGGTGTGTGTGTGTGTGTGTGTGTGTGTGTGTGTGTTTGTGTGTGTAGGGGGTGTCTGTTTGCACAGGCACCTGTGTGCAGTACCCTCAGAGGCCAGTAGAGGGTGTCAGATCCCTCGGGGCTGATTTATAGGTGTTTGTGAGTCACCTGACAAGGCTCTTAATCATTGTGTCATCGAGAACTATGCAATCATAGTTAGAAAGTTAGAAATCAGACTTGAGTAGAGAAACATTTATGTTAAATGCCTTCTTGGAGACCAGCAGTCATAACAAGGGACTGTAATTCAGTAGTCCCCAATAGAAACCCTTGCACATGAATGCAGTCAAGTCTCCTAAGAGCCTTGCAACATGGAAAATAATAGCCCATGTTGTTAGTGATTATTACAGACTCTAGAGCCTGTCAGTTTGGGCCTGAACACTGGCCTCCAATTTTCTTGCCATGTTTCCTTAGATAAAGTGCATGTCTATGTAAGGGGAGGGTCTTGAAAGCATAGTTCTTTTCTTCTCTTTCTTTTCTTCTTTTCTTTCTTTCTATTATTATTATTATTACTATTATTATTATTACTACTATTATTATTATTATTACTATTATTATTATTTGGTTTTTCAAGACAGGATTTCTCTATACAGCCCTGACTGTCCTGGAACTCACTCTGTAGACCAGGCTGGCCTTGAACTCACAGAAATATGCATGCCTCTACCTCCCAAGTGCTGGGATTAAGGGCATGTGCCACCACACTAGGCTCAGTATAGTTCCTTTGTAAGATTTATTTGTATTATTTTTGTGTATCTGTGTGGTGATATATGCACCTGTGAGCAGTGCTCCTGGAGGCCCGAAGAGGGCATCAGATCTCCTGAAGCTACAGTGACAGGCTTGGGAGTCTCCCGACATGAGTGCTGGGACTGAACTTGAGTCCTCTGCGAGAGCAGCAAGCACTCTTGACTTCTGAGCCATCTCTCTAGCCCCAGTGGTATAGTTCTTGGCACACTGTCACGGAAGTGAGGTGATGCTGTGCATGTACTGTGTTTGTCGTGATGCTGGGCACATAAAGAGCTGATGCTACTGGGTATTGTAGGTGACATGCCAAAGGTTTGCTTCATCCACTTATTCATTCAGTTCATTCACTTAACTACTAGTGTGTGTGTGCACACGCACGTGCATGTATGTGTATGTGTATACATGTATACAAAATATGTATGCATGAGTGTGAATTGAGATCCGCATTGGGTATCTTCCTCAATCTCTGTCTGCCTTTATTTGTTTGCTTGCTTGCTTGCTAATTGTTTGATTTATTGACTGGTTGATTGATTTTTGAGGCATTTTTTTCACAGAACCAAAAGCTCGTCTATTCAGCCAGGCTTGGGGCTGGGGTGGGGGGGGGGCACATGAGCTCCAGGCATCCCCCCGTTGCTGCTCCTCCTTCCCCTAAGACTTGGGTTACATGTGTACGCCTTCATGCTGACTGTTTTAAGCATGGGTTCTGGGGACCTGAACTCAGGTCCTTGTGCCAATACATTTTACTCACGGAACCATCTTCCCAGCCCTCGATGGATGTTTCCTAATCAGTCTTCTTCTCTGCTATAGTTTGCTTGTTGGTGACAGTTGCTGTGTTGAAAGCGTATCGTTTTACATGTGTCTACTTATTTATACTGTGTGTGGTAGGGTGGTCAGAGGAAACCTGGGGGAGTCAGTTCTCTCCTTGCCCTACTGGACCTCTGGGATTGAGCTCGGGTCATCAGGTTTGGTGGCTGAGTCTCTCAGGGGCCCCACGTTTATTTTCAAATTTTCTCCCTGGAATCACCTCTCACTTTTCCCAGATACCATCTTTGTGATCTTCTTCATAGCAAGAAGGGTGATGAGATGCAATGGAGCATCCCGGACTTGGCCTGGAAACGTATGGATTTGAAGCTTGGCTCTGCCTCTGACTGGGTGGTCAGCCATTTGTCTTCAGAGCTGGCTTGCTCCTCTATAAAATGGTGTAATAAAGCTTGTCTCACTTCATTCACCCAAGAGGCCATGGGGTGTGGCAAAGCACACAGGCTATGCAGCCAGAACACTGGGTTCAAGTGCTGGGTCTGCCTTTCACGAACCAACCTTGCATGAATTCCCTAGTCTCTCAGTGCCTCGATTTCTTTTCCCTGAGGCCAGCACACCCGTGCACTCATGGGTTGTCTTGGGAGGACTCCATGGCCTTCTGTAAGTAGAACACAGAACAGCTTGACACTTCGAACCAGAACACAACTGTTCTATACTGTTATATAGTTTTGCTCTCAGCTCTGGGGACCAATAATGTTTTATGAACTCCATCAAAAGTAGAAGAAAAGCAGGAAACAGATAATCAGAAGCTGGGCTCTCAAGTTCCACATTCTCGCTCGGCCCCCCAGGAGTGTTTTCTATTACAGCACCTTCTTTCAAAATGCCAGGGGACATGTTCGGTGCAGCGGTGCCTGCCGCTCCTCCACCGGCTCCAAGGAAGGCAGCAAACATTTTTCCCAATGACTTCTGACTCCACTGACTCTCAAGTCCAGCCTCCAGCCTGTGATCACCACCCCGCGCTTGCTGGAACCTTTTTCATCAGATGTGGAGGGCCTCCTTTCTAGCCCAGTGTGGTCCACCTGCTGGATTTGGCTTTCCTAAGCAGCTATCTGGAACTGTTCTACACCACACTCCTTTGTAGAAACACTTGGTTCTCTTCTTCCTCCTCCTCCCCCTTTCTCCTCCCCATCCTTTCTTCCTTTCCTTCCTGCTTCTACTCCTCTCTTCTCCCTCCTTTCTCACCCCCTTTTGCACTTTCCTCCTCCTCTTCCCCTTCACCCTTCCTCTCCTTCTTTCTCTCCCTCCTCCTCCTCTTCATCCCTGCCTCTATCCTCCCCATCTGTCTCTCTCAACATGCTTCTAGTCTGCCTTCCTAGTTCCCAAGTGCCGTGTTATTTTCGTTGGCTGTTCCTCCCCCTTACGGGTCCATTCTCTCCAGTGGCTCTAATTCGCGGTGAAGGAAACTTCCAAAAGTTCTGGCTCTAACTTTTCCGAGATTCAATATTGGAATCCTTTGAAATTTAATACTCAATATATTGAAATTATCGCACAAAATCTCCTCTCATTCTAAACCGCACTCTGTGAGCAGCACTCACCTGCCCGGGGCACCCAAATATCAGAATCATCTATGCCCTTCACTTGGCAGCTTCAGCATCCATTGTATGACAAGTATTGTGCAAGACACGGAGACTATAGACACGTCTCCCACACAGACCCTGGGGTTAAAGATGAGGGGAAGGAAAACAGATGTCCCCTGCCTGGAGAGAGGGGCTCTCAGGAAAGGCTGCAGTCGGGAATGAATCTAGACCAGAATGTTAAAGGTGTGAAGGTTTTCCAAAGGAGATGAGTGAATTCAAACAGAAGGGGGCTGGAGTCAATGCAGGAGACGATAAAAAGCCAAGAACTGTAAGACCTGAGCTCCTCCCCAGCCAGGAGCTCTGCCAGGGCCGGCTCCCTGGCAGCCTGTTCAGATGGGCCTGGCATTTGTCCTTGCCAAGTCCCTGCCCTGTCCTCTTTTACTTTATTATTGTTTGGGTTTTATTATCAGCTTTTAATTATGCAATATTTCAAACATGTAGAGAAGTGTGTACCATCATGATGTGCCAACCACAGGTTTAATGATAATTCTACACCACCATCCAGGTCTCCTGGCAGTATTGTATTGTGTCAAATGACATACAGCATTTTGTTCATATATATTTTTAAAAGGGAAGAAACTTTTACGAAACATAACCAAAATGGATTCTCATATCTTAAAGGGAAATCAAGAGTAATTTCTCAGTAGTACCGTATCTCCAAATCTCATTATGGGCATTGTTTGTTTTTAGTAAAATAAAATAGCATCCACATTTGTAAGTAGTTGACATGGCCTCTGTTTATTTCTGTCTTTCTCTAGCACCTCCATTGGTATCTCTGTCTCTGTTACATCTCTATCACTTGTATCTCTGTCTCTATCATCTATACCTATCATCTCTCTAGCTCTATCATCTATATCATAGCCCTGTCTCCATCATCTCTATCTCTAATATCTATCTCTTCTTTACCTTGTCTCTTCCATCCCTAGCTGTATATCTCTGTCTCTCTTCTCTGTGTCTCTATCATCTCTACCTCTGATCTCTATCATCTTATGTCTTTATATTCTCTACTTCTATCTCTGCCTCTGTCTTCACTGTGTGACACTACTCCTGGGGAGGTACAAACAAACATCCAGTCATATTAGACAGGGGACCAATGATAAACCCAAGTGAAGATGTCACCAAAGTCCAGCATGGTGAGCCAGGGAGTATTACTGGGGTTACTCACAGGGACATGAGTGATGGGGTTACTACAGGAGCAGAAATGACTCAAAGCCAGCTGTGTCAAAAACAGGCCACCTCAGTATGGGGGACAGTCACTAAAAGACGGGAAGCTGGAGTTTATTGCAGCTCAGCGGGTTGGAGAGTGGCCTTCCCAGGTACCTCAGTTGATCTGTGTCTCTTCCAGGTTGCTCATTTTGTCTGAGAGGGTCTTTCTGCCACCCTTGTGGCTTATATATGCTTGGGAAGGGAGGAGACTAGTAATTCCTAGATAATTCCTCAACCACAACTCTCTTTCAAGGTCATTCTAGATTGTTGCAAGTTGACAATTACAAAGCAGTCGTCACATATCATAAACTTGACTAATAACTACCCTTTACCTGTCTCTTTGTTTTTATTATTGATGTCTATAATCATCCATTCACAGGGAGGCACGATCTTGTGATGTTCCAGCTTTGGCATTCCCTGAAGGGCTCTCTGACAGGCCCACGCATTGCAAACATGGCGCCCACAGGTCTTGCCCCCACCACACCTCCCACCCTATCCAGTCACTCCTCTCCCTTGCTAAACCATTAGATTACATTCTTAAAGCCAGCCACCAAATGTCTGTTCCCTTATTTGGCCACTTCCTATACCTGACTAATAAAATTCCAAGGTCCAGCAATCAAACTTCATTATTTGACTACACTGACAGGTCCAAGCAAACTTACCGACTCATCCTAGCATAGATTTCCCATTTTTCTCCTTCTGCTGTCTTTGTCTGATCAAGAGGCAGCCACCACCCCCATCTGCCTGTCCCCCTGGGTAATACATCTCCTTTGTGTAGAGAATTTGGGATCGAGGTGTGTCCTGTGCCAACTCTGAGGCCCCCTTCATTCCCTATTCATTTTCCAGCAGTGATGCTTCTGGGAAGCATAAACGCATTCATCTTCAAGCCTTTGGGCTCCAACTGGTGCATTCACATAGAAGAGACAAAACACATGCCCATTGCTTTCCTTATCAGTTGGTTCTCTCCCATCTTCCAATGGTGATGACTTGTGGATGGCTGCCTAATGTCCATGTCATACTGTGAGTGGCTTGCGTGTATGATGCCTGCTGAGCCACTGCCATCTTTACTGAAACTCCATGCTGAAATTAGCCAGTGTTTGGCCAGTGCTAGCATCCCCAAGTTGATTCTGAGTTTTGCTCTACAGCCCAGTCAGTCTCTAATAGCTTTTTGTTGTTGGACATAACAAAACATCCCAGCGTCCAGCCCCCTTCTTGTCCATCTTCTGGCACAGACTTGAAGCCAGCCAAGGCTCCTAGAACTTTGGATTTCTTCAGCAGAAAGTATCATCTAGGATCACAGTTGAGATGTGAAAGTTCTCAGGCACTTTGAACACTGACTGTTACACAATTTGGCCCACCAGCTTCCGATTCCTACAATGCTAATATGTGCTGCTTAACAGTGAGAATACATTCTCAGAAACATATCATTATTAGAGCATATCGTTGTGCAAGCATCAGAGAACACTCTCAGAAATTAAGATGGCTACTGCATCCCTAGATATTATCATCTTATGGGACTGTCCTTGTAATAAAATACCCTGACCAAAAGCAACATGGAGGAAGGTTTTTGTTTGTTTGTTTGTTTGTTTCTACTTACAATCTCAGCTCATGACCATCATTTTGGGAAGGTCAAATCAGGAACAGAAAGTAGCTCGTCGAGTCATACCCACAGTCAAGAACAGAGAGAGAATAAACACATTTTGGTTGCTGCTGCTTACACTTAGCCAGCTTTCTTCATGCTCATACAGTTCAGGGCCCTGCCCAGGGAATGTTGCCATCCGTAGTGGACTGGGTCAGTTAACAGGACAATACCCCACAGACATGCCCACAGGCCAACCTCATCTAGATAATTCCTCAACCAAGACTCTCTTCCCAGGTGATTCTAAATTGTGGCAAGTTGACAATTACAAAGTAATCATCACAGATATAAACCTGACTAGTGACTGTCCATTACAAGCTACCTTTGGTGATCAGGCTATCATGAATCCAGTAACCAGTCACATCCAGTTTGCAAGTAGATAGCTTCCCCGATCTTTGATCCCATCCTTCCCAGCCTGCTCCAGGCTGAAGTCGAGCTGCGAGCCTTCTTCTCTCCAGCATGCCTGGCCTGGTTCCCCATCCCGACCTCTTACAACTGCTTTACGACTGTCTCCAATTTTCCTACCTCTGGGCTTGGGCCCATTTGTCTGTGGAACACATTTCCTCTGTACCTCCGCTTTTAGATGTCCGGAGAGACATTGCTGATTCCACGTCTGGGTCAGGAAATGTAAGGCCCTTCCTTAAATACCCTCTCTGCTTTAGAGGCCAGCTAATCACCTTGTAACGAGAAGGTCCCTTTTCTGTGAACTCCAGCATCCTTGTCTGATGACATATTCCCTATTCCCAACAGGACCGTGAATTCCTAGAAGACTGAGATCCTATCTTCTTTATTCTCTAAACTCCCAATGCTCACCGTGTCTTGACACATAGAAGAAAAATGCCAGCAAATGTCAGCAGAAGGAGAGAATTCACGAATGTCCACACGAACGCCATGTCTGCTTGGTATCAGGCTTAGCGAGTGTCTGTCCTCGGTGTCTCCCAGCACTCTCCTCTGGTCATTATCTCCCTGAAGTAGAAACAAAGCTTCCCCAGCCTGTGTATCCCTTAACACAATACTCAGTTTAGCTCAGCGTAGCCCCGTGCTGCACACTGGATAGCTGAATTTACAAGGAAGAGATTTTTAACTCCAAAGCCTCTGGCCTGGACTGACAACGATCTGAGCTCTTGACCTGCTCTGTTCAACTTCAGAGCCAGAAGATTCAGAAACCAAGGGAAGCCAGGATTCTATTTTTTCCACCCTTTGCTGTTGCATAGTATGGAATGTTAACTTAGTACAGCATCTTTTCCTCCTTGACTTCCTTTTTTTTTCTTCTCTCTCTCTCTCTCTCTCTCTCTCTCTCTCTCTCTGATGCATTCTGTGTGATAGAGGCTCACTGATTGCAAAGGCTCAGCATGGCAAGGGAATAAAGCTTCCCAGAACACAGTCCAAGAACAAACAGCCCGTGACCCCGGGGATGAGAGCACCAAAATGCCATTGACAAAAGATGGCCAGAGGACGGCTGCCTTTATTTGGACAGAGTGAGGAGAGAACTCCGAGGGAGTCTGTTAGCCAAGCACACCCTGGGTGTTCTATTGCTCTTTTGGGGAGTGTCACGTGCTTGGAATAGCTGGAGCCAGGGAAGAGATCCAGAAGTCTCTGAGGCTGCAGAGGGGACTTTTGATCACAGACTTGCAAATGAGTGATGTTATATGGACCAATTCTCTCATGGTGGTGGTCAGACTAGGGCTTAGTGGAGGCTGGGGCACCATTTGCCATGCTAACCTCCTTTTTTTCCTACTTAGGAAGGTGAGGTTTGCATTTTGTCAATTTCCCCAGGAGCGCAGTAACACAGGACACGATGGGACCTGGGTGAGCTGGATCCTGCTTGCAAGTTCTCACTCTTTGTCTACGTAGTTGTGGGCACCGAACTGTTTCTCTCACCTCCATTCTTCAGTCTTGTTACACATATGGCCTTGGTCAACCCTGGGGTCCTTTATTTTATTTTTCTTTCTTTGTGTTGTGTATATGTGTGTGGTATATGCATGCACATACTCATGTACGTGTGTGTGTGTGTGTGTGTGTGTGTGTGTGTATGTGTGTGTGTCTATGTGTATGTGTGTACTTGGTAGTGCATGTGCATGTGTGGAAGCCACAGGTTGACACTGAGTGTCTTCCTCTATTACTCTTCACATATTATTATTATCATTATTATTATTATTATTACTACTACTACTACTACTATCGTTATTGAGACAGGGCTTTCTCACATAACCTAGAACTCATCATTTTGCCTAAACTGGCTGGTTGGAAAATGCCAGGGATCTGCCTGTCTCCTTCTGTCCAGGGCTGGACCACTGTACACAGTCCTTACCTAGATGCTGGGGATCCCAAATCAGGTCCCCATGCTTGTACAACAAGCAGTCTACCCACTGAGCCACCCCCAGCCTTTAAAGTCCTTTCTACCCTTAAATATTCATTGATGATGTTCCTCCTGTTGGAAATATGGTCAACTAAAGTGCTTCCCATAGGAAATCACCCATAGAACCTGTCACTGGTGACTTTTAAAGAATCACTGGGGCTGGCAAGATGCTCAGTGGATAAAAAGCACTCTGCAAGCCCAAAGACCTGAGCTTGAGTCCTAGGACCCAGGGCTGAAGGAGAGAAGCCACTCTTGCTAGTTTTACCCTAACCTCCACCCAGCTGCGGTGGCATGCACAGGTACACACACACACACACACACACACACACACACACACACACACAGAGATCATAATGAAGAAAATATGTTCTTTAAAGAAAGCTTCAACTCCGGATTCTCAGCCCAGATCCATAACACTTGTAGGATTTGAACACAAAAAAAAGGTTTCCCAGACAACTCATGCACTAAGTTATTGCTTTTAAATTGACCTGTCTGTCTGTTGCTCTCTCTCTGGTCTTGAATTCATGATCCTCCAGCCTCAGCCTCCCTCTGGCTGGGATTACAGGGGTGTGTCGCTTTGTTCTCTGGGTCAGTCTGTGGAGGACCAGTGCCAACAGCTTCTTCTAACTCTCCCAGATTAAGAGAACCTAATGGATGCTGAAGATACTAAATAGAGAGAGGCTGAGTGAACAGGAGAATTAAGTTCTTTTCTGGATTCCTGGGTGTTCAGTTCACCTGGCTGGGGCTGTGAATTTGCAAAGAAGTTTGGGGGTTTCCATTAGCTGTGAGGCTGGATACTCAATCGAGTCCCTCATTCAATCTTACAGTAGTCCTCACAGGACTTACTATTTCCTTTAATCAATTAGTTGATTATTTAATATTTTGAGGCAGGGTCTCACTACGTAGGCCTGGCTGGCCTGGAACTTGCTATGTAGACAAGGCTGGCCTCACAGAGCTCTGCCTGCTTCTGCCTCTTGAGTGCTCGGATTGAAGGCATGTGCTACCACACCTGGTTACTTCTCTTAAGTTATGTATGAGCAAAATAGCGAAATGTTCAGTAAAATATGACTGTGAAAGTAAACAGAGGAAGGGCAGGAGAGAAGAGAAAGAAAGTCTTTGGCTCAAGACCCATATAATATTATGCTTTGAAACCAACCTGCCTATTCCAACCTGCGTCTTTTATTTCCTCCTAATTATTATGTTCACAAAGCCTGTGGCTATCTCTCTCCCCATAGGGTTGTGTGAACAATGCCGGTGTTTCCCAGGAGTGGAATGAGGGAAGGCTAGCTCCATCTTTGTTTCGTCAGGGTTGGTCCTGCCTTCCAGGCAGGTCTCAGGCAAAATCAACCAGAGGAGGCAAATTTTAAGAAGGAAGCGGATGAAAGGCAAGCAGACCTGGAAGTTGGAGAGGCACTCCTTAAGGACAGTGGCTTGGAAAAAGTGTGGACAGTCCGTCCCATGACCATGGCTTGCTATATACCAGTCCTGGGGTGTTTATAAGCTGAACGCCATTGCAGGATAAAACTATTAGTTAGAGAAGTGTGTGTGTGTGTGTGTGTGTGTGTGTGTGTGTGTGTGTGTGTATGTGTGTGTGTGTGTGTGTGTGTGTACCTGTGTTGTGCAGGGGTACTGTATGCATGGTTGTGGATGCACATATGCAGAAGCCAGAGGAAAACCTCGGGTATAATTTCTCGGTTACCATTCCCGTTTGTTATTTATTACTGGTTCGGAGAGAAGTAGCTCTCATTGGCCTACAACTAACCAAGTAAACCAGGCTTGCTGGCCAGTGAGCCCTAGGGATCTTCCTGGCTCCACATCCTCAGTTCTGGGATTACAAGAGTACTGTGCCTGGCTTTTTTATGTGGGTTCTGGAAATCAAACTCAGGTCTTAATGCTTGCAAGGCAAGTATTTTACTGACTGAGCTGTCTCTCCAGTCCCCAGATGTGTGTTTTTGATGAACACAGCTGGACTTTGCTTTAGGAGTTCTTGCCCCTCTATTTATTGCTGCCAATAAAAAACTTATCTAGCCTAGTGTTCAAATCTTGCCTCTGAAGAGGAGGATGCACATTCTATTACTGGCCATAGAGGGGAAATCGCGTGCACATTAAACAAGCATCTTTATCCGTGGTTGCTCTGTGGTACCGGCAGAGTTTGTGGGCTTAGCTTCAGTCTTAATTGGCCAGCATTCGGAACTCAAGGATATATACATCTAAACCCACTTTCTTCTTATTATTTTTTATTATTGTTGTTGTATGTGCTCATTGTGGCACATAAGGACATTTCCCTATAGTGAATATTGTATGGTAGAGTTTAGCCTCTCTCCCATGTCCTCTACCCTTCAGGGCTATGCTTTCAAACCGGTGTCAACTTGAAAACACAGGGCAGTGTACAAGGGTCTGAATGCAAATGACCCCAGAGGAGCTCTGTCTGTGTGGGTGACGTCAGTTTTTTCACACATTCCCCAGACAGAGCCTCTCCATCCCACATTCCTTCTGCACTGATTGACATCCGAAAAGGAAATGCTTCCTTTCTAAAAAGAACACTGAGAAAGTGAAGGGAACCGGTCAATGCAGTAGAGGGGCTGCCAGGCCACATGGCCATTGCTCCGCTCTCCCCTACCGCCTCCTCATTGGCATGGACCTGAGCAGAATTGAGAGGGTAACAATCGTCATTTCTGAGGACACTGGCAAGGGGCAGAGACAGGCAGATCTCTGAATCTGAGGACAGCCTGGTCTAGGTAGTGAGTCCCAGGACAACCAGGAATTCTGTCTGGGGGTAGCATGAGCAGCACACTGGGCCCAGTGTGAACCAACCCACTTAACCAGGTGTGACAAACTCACAGCCTGGAGGTCATATGTGACCTGCAGGAGAGCTATTAATGCGCCCAAACCAAAATCATAAACTCAAGACAATTTCTTTTGTAAATTGAATGAATGGTTCTTGTTTTGTTTTGATGTGAAAACAAAAAGTATCTGTGTGTATGTATCTGTGTGGAGGTATGCACACATGCATGTGTGTTTCCTTGGAAGCAAGAAGAGAACAATGGATCCCCTCCAGCTGGAATCACAGGCCATTGGGAGCTGCCAGATGTAGCTTCTGGGAACTAACTTTTGTTCCTCTGTAAGAGCAGCGTAGACCCTTAACTGCGGAGCCATTTTTCTAGCCCTGGAAGAACAACGCTAGAGGATGCACTGTGTAGATGACAATGTCTACAATGTCCCAAGGTTAGGCAGACCCACAACCTTTCCACATAGCTGGAATAAGAGGTTTTCCTCCCTTAGAATAGAAGACAGAGCGTGGCCAAGGGCATTTACATCCTGCTCCGATCTGTTTGCTATTGCACTGAACACTTCCGGACTCACCTGGTTAGAAATCGGGACACTGGAAAGGAACCTACTTCCGCAGCTCTGGCTAAGCCTGCGCTCGGTCCAGCTGAAGCCTCTCTTCTGACCTCGCTGATTTTCAATCTAGTCTTAAAAGTCTCATCTGCCCCAGTACAGTGGAGAGGAAGGTGGAGTCTGAGGTCCATAAAGCCCTTAGGAGAGGCTGCAAAATCGGCATATGAAAAAAGAGGGTTCACAAAGGGAGGGCTGGAAAACTCCCCTGGCTGAGGCTGACTAAGCCTGGCCTCTGAGACAGCCACAAAGGCATGCTAGAGTGTTCTAAATTGACTCACGCCACTAGGGCGCGCAGCCCTGGATGGAGAGTTGAGATGCCGAGATAAGTGATGCACAGGGGTCGGTGTAGAAGTACAGTAAGAGATAATGCCAATGAGAAAGCTAAACTATACAAATGAACCCCAAACACTACACTGAGTAACATAAAAGCCCCCACTCTGTGCAGCAGGGACTTTGCTCTAGCCTCGTTCCTCCTGTAGAAATGTATCCTTTTCTAACAAGCCGTCCCTGCTTCTGCAACAGCCACGTGTCTCTGCTCGACTCCTTGTTCAGGGACACAAGACTTCGGGACCCCTTCAGAGGTGCCCACACGTCTAACCTCCTGAAGAGGACTTCCACACCTCCTGGTGTCCCTTTCTAATGGCCTGACTGGAAGGAATGGATACACCTTGAGGAGACACCTGTGACCCCCTCTTTGGCTACCAGAAGAGTGAAACAGTGGAACTTCCTGCTGTAGGAAGAGAAGACTGAAGTCCTGAGGAGAGCCGGGGAGGAGCTTGACCGCTGGAGTAGATTTACAGCTTGTCAGTTGACCTGACAGGAGTGACTGACTTTGCTAGAAGAACTTGGAGCTGAAATGACAGTGGCTCCGTCATCGATACCACACCCCGCCAGACCGCTTCTTTACGCACATTCCTCAGTTACTCGTGTCTCTTTAAACCTTCTGCCCACATCGAATGCTGAAGATGGGTTTAAGGGGTCCCGGATCTCTTCCCAATGTGACCATATCAAACACACCTCCT
>CABHPQ010001630.1:0-10784 GCA_902168405.1 Peromyscus aztecus
AAAAAAAAAAAAAAAAAAAAAAAAACCTCCCCTGCATTCCTGTTACTACGTAAACTATAAAAGTGGTAAAAAGCAACAACAAAAAGGCTCTCCATAGGTATACATTACCACACTGTGCTCAGCCTGTTGAACCAGCACTCACACTTTAAAATAGTCACTCTGTCCTATGCATACCATACAGGCAATAACAGCAACAGTGCCTCATCATAAATCAGAGGCATGGTCCTCTGTTGTTCTCTGTTCGGTTTAAACACAAGGTAGTGATTGATACACGTATGTCTTGCCCAAATCCCTATGCTCAGTGTTCCACTATGATGGCAATGGCCAGACACTGATTCAATGACTTCATCCTAGGGTCCCCAAGGTTCAAAATAATCATTGAGCAACTCGCCTCTACCTTATAAAAACATAAACAGAAAATCTTCACTATCACTGGGAATTGAATCCAAGGCCTGAAACACACTAGGAAAATGCTCTACCAATAACCCATATCCCCGGCCCTGTCTTTTTGTTTTTTTAATGTAAATGAGTGTTTCCTTGCATGTATGTATGTGTACTGTGTGTATGCCTGGTGCCCGGGGAGGCCAGAAGAGGGCACGTGATTCCCTGAGACTGGAGTTACAGGTGCTTGTTAGCTGCCATGTGGGTGCTGGGAACTGAACCTAGGTCCTCTTCAAGAGCAGTAAGTGCTCTGAACTCCACAAGCCATCTTTCTAGACCCGAGCCCTGCCATTTAATACCTATTAATGAACAGGAACCAAGTTCTTCAAAGCAATACCTTCTCACTTTTCTCAAATGGCTGGGAGGCACTGGAGGTGACTAGTGTAACCTCAGTTGTTTACCTTCTCCTTTACTAATTGCTCTAAATTCCTCTCAAGTCATCTGCTTCAAAACCAGCATCATTAAAATTACAGATTACTACATAACCCCAGACCTAATGATCCAAACCTTCAGGATAGAAGCCAAAGTCTACATTAAAAAAATGAAACAAAACCCCCAAGCTTTCCAGGTGAACTCTATCCTAAATATTATGCGAAGCACCTTCCCAGTGCCATAATTCCGGCTGCTTGATATTTTGAGAAACTGTGATGTCACTAGACAATTAGGTGAGCTAAGATTCAAGAATGGCTATGAAGAAAAAAGCTGTGAGCGCACTTGGGGGGTGGGGCACACCTGTAAACGAAAGGTTTGGTCCAGACAGTATTTAAGATCCACTCTAGCTCTGGAATTCTCCATCTGTTTCCCTTTCGTCTCCTCATCTTGACAGGCAGGAATGCAAATATATGGTTAAGGGAATGAGAGATTCCAAAACAACCTTTAGTCTTAGCAGATGGCCCATAAAAATGTGTTCTGCTGATCTGGTTTTAACAAAACCATTAAATATAAAATCTTATACCACATTTATCCTTAAGGCCCTGTTCACAACCAGTAAATCCATGTAATCCAATCTCATCTCCATATTTATTCTGCTGTAACTGTACTTACATTCCAAAACAACTGCTTTGGTAAGCAAAGATTACAATAATGTGATATAACTTGTAATTTGATGTGTAAGGAAGAAAGGGCAGAAATAAGATGAATACTAGATTGAGTTTACTGAAAATACACCATGCAAATTAATTCACATCTATATCATCAGGGTATTCACAGTAAAATTACACTGCAGTACAAATTCTAATTTTTATTCCATCTGTCACGTGTTAACATTTAATGTCATTCCAAACACGCTTTGTACTGATACTTGGGAGTGAATGTGTGTGTGTGTGTAGCACGGAATCTATGGGCCTCATTCTCCGAATCTGCTCACTGTTCCAGCGGCACAGCTGCCTCAGTATGTGGCGAACACATCAGGCAACCTCCAGCTCTAGGATCTGTGCTGCAATGCCAGATGCCATGTAACCCAGGCTGGCTTGGAAATCCCAGATTCTCTGCAATCCCTGTGCTCAGAAGACTGAGGCAAGGGAGTTACAGCAAGTTCAAGGATAGTTTTGGACTGACTATGTTAACACCAGGCTAGCCTGTACTCCATAAGATCCTACCTGGAGAGGAAGAGAAGAAGAGAGACCAAGCCTACACTAACAGCATACACTCTACCACTCAGCTCCACCTCCAGCATCAAACCTGTTCATCTTTGCCATTGTCTTGGGTGTATAACTTAGGTCTTCTGCCAATTTATCTTGCCTGTCTTTAATTATGTGTAAATGTGAACATCTTTTCACATTCTAAATCATTTGTGTATTGTTCCCCCTTATTCAGTTCCACACTGCTTCACTACAAATATATTTTCAAGTTTTATCATTTTAGACTAATATATTTTAGAAGGATTTAGAGCAAAGGATAGTCTCTAAATAATCCAAGGCTTATCAGAAAATTCAGAACACCATAGTACTTCATTTGCTAAGCTCTGAGAGAGAAAAGGCGGAGGGGAGAGTGTGCATCAGACGTGGTAATAGCAGCTCTTGGAAGGTAGAGAAGGACTGGAGTCCAAGGTGACAGTATATTTGACGCTAATTTAGGACACTAAAAGAAGCAAAACGTGAGGAATAAACAGGGAAGTCTAAAAAGACAAAGCAATGACTAGGTCCACTGAGAGTAGAAAATGTCAGTGAGAGACTCTTAGAATTCTGTAGAAACTTACAAGCTTCCAGGATCTGGACCAGTGAAACAGGAGCAGCACCCTGGAATGGGCACTTTGGGGTAAGTCTGGCCTATTTCTCAAAATTCCTCTGACAGATAAATCGAATGTACTCAGGTACATTTTATAATGCTTTTAGTCATACATTAGGAAGTCTATTTACTCTAACAAAATCCTGAATCTCAACAATGTGAAGCAAATATAGCTAATGAAAAAACATCTCTATATAATATAGCTTTAAAAATAAGTGCAAAAATAATAGCAAATATAAAAAGCTCTTAAAGCTGAATGGTAAAAATGATTTATTTATATTCACAAAATATTAGTTATAATTTCTAAGACGCTAGATATTATTTAATAAAGGAATTAAGACATAACAGGCTTAAAACTGGGTGGCTCAGGCATTAAGACACTTGTCTATCTTACAGACCCCAGGTTTGGTTCCCAGCACCCACATGGGGGCTCACAAGTGTCTGTAACTCCATTTCCAGAGGATCTTACACCCTTTCTGGCCTCTGTGGCACTGGATGTGCACACTCACACACGAACATACTGTACATACATTCATGCAAACATACATACACACAAAATACAAATAAATTTGTTGGAGAAAAAGGCTAGACTCTTGAAAATTAGGAAGTAAGAGAGATTTGGACTTGGATTCTTGTGCATTACCCTGGCTTATTAAATAGTCTCTGTAGCCAGCCTCCCTTCCACTTACGATCAACAACACTGAGAAAATTTAACATTAAAACACAACCCAAAGGAGAGACTATCAGAACTCCACTCTAACAAGAAGTCGCTTTCACCTTCTCTTTGGCCCTCAAGAACAAGGCAGCAGCAAAAGGACAGATCAGAACTCCAGCGTGTGACACCACCGACCAAACAAGGCAAATAGGGTGTGTGGTCCCGTGATGCCAGCAGCCAGCACACCGCACACTGGAAGGGGAGGCGGGAGCCTCAGGAATGCAGAGGCAGCTCTCCTATGCTCCAGTGTGCTTCCACAAGCCATTAAAAGGACCTGGAACCTACTCGCTGCAACTCTATCAACTCTCTTAATACGTCATACCCAACGGCTAAAAGGAAGGAGCCCAATCCCTACACCTTCACAGCTGAATGAAATGCTTGCCAACATGTTTCACACTCAGTTCACCGTCAGCTCTGAGGAGACAAGAGAGTGCCTTGCCACAAAAATGTCAGTGACACCTAACAGAACAGAGACCCACCACTAGGCTGTAAAGGCTGTGAAAATGATCTCCAATCTGCAAGTTGACTGTGGTATATACGTACATTTTTTGGTTTGAAAACTCTTTAGTCCAACATTCAACCATTTTGTAACTTTTTCCTAAATAGCCTTCTCTCAGCTATATTATAAACTCTAAAATTAATGATGTCTATTCATTTTTATTATCCTCAAAGAATCTACAGATTTCAGGCACAAAATACTAAACACATGCATATGAATTTACACTCAAAGTAGCAAAACACCAAAGTACTGAAGCCAGAGCAATCCCGGCACAGACCTGAGCCGCCCTGTGCCTTTCTTGGCCTCCGCTACAGATTACCTTTAAGACGGCTAAATCTGTGGGCTGTTAAACTCTAGGACCTATGCTTTATTCTGGAATTTGGAAGGCAGAACCAAAATCTTGGTGCAATTACAAATACTTCTCATAAAAACCAAATGAGGAAATTCTCTGTAGTACTTTCTCAATGTCGTCAGTAAAAACTTAAGAGAGAGGTAAATAAACCAACCTTCATAGAAAAATTCTTTATAACTCATTCAAAAGTAGCTCTTAAAAGTAAATACAACACTGAAGTTGAAAAATGTATGCCCACAAAAAGTTGCCAGGTCTAATAAATTATTAACAGAACATTGCATCAAAAATAAGGCAATTACCCAAGATGTTATTAAAGATTCTCTACTCCTATAACTAGACAGAGCTGATCTATCTAGGAACAGATGACATTTCATTTGGTTTCAGGACGTGTGAAGTCCTTATGGACAGAAGTGATAAGATGTGATCATCACTCTTTAGAATACTTGTAGGAAAGTCATTTCTAAAGCACAAAGAGGCAAAGGGTTTAATCTTTCAAAAAGATGTTCAAAATTCAAGAATGTGATAAAGCACACAATGGGCACTCGTGAACAAACGCAATACTGTGATAGCAAATTGATTTATTTAGTACTGTTTCCATTCCATATCATCAGGAGGGTTGATTTCAACTTTTCTTTTACCTACATCAGACCAGTTGGTACTCAAGACTGTACCACCAGACTCCATCTGCAATAAAAAAAAGAAAGAAAAGGTTCATTCCTGCCTTATATATCAAAATGCAACGTTTTCCCTAAAATGAACCAAATATACTCTCCCAAACATAGGGACTAAAATAACTCAATACAAACTCAACATTGTTATTTAATCATAGGCTTGTCAGAGAGGTTAACAATTTCAGACACCTGACAAAAGACAACTCTAGAGTAATGAGGTAGGCACATCATGTGCATACACACTGCCATACTAAGAACCATGGACTTGCTAATTAGTAGAGGCATTGTGTGGAAAACTCACCTTAAATGAAAATAAAATTCCTTCCTCTCAAAATGACATAATCTTTTTTTGATGAAGACAGTAAAAGCCAGGCAAAATAAACTTTCTACACCAGTTAAACAGAATTTTAAGGTTCCCCATTTAATGCTCCCTCAGTGCCAAACACATTCTAGCATACTCTGAATTTTTCTTTTTTTAATTAAGGCACATACAACAGAGGTACACAACATCCTGTGCACAGATTGTCTACTTACAAGGCAGTGAACATGCAACTGACCAACAATCCTAACATGTGCAGAGTCATGCACTTCATAAAAATGTTTTGGTCAGCAAAGAACTGCTCTTACAATAGTAATGTCATAAGACTACAACACAGGTGAAGAATTCTGGCTGCCTAGTGATACTGTAGCCATTAATAATAGCCACAATACAGCATACAACTCTAGTTCAAACTCATTGAGCTTCAGGCATATGAAAGGATAGCTCATACAATTATATATAGTACATAATATTTGACAACAATTAGTTTGGCTATTTACTAGATTTTTTTATTGTAATTTTAGAATACACACACACACACACACACACACACACACACACACACACACGCAATCTACTCTAAGAATGTTCTATGTTATATTTGCAGCAGCCTCAAACATTTTCTATTTACCAAAACTCTTGATAATATCGAGTTCTATCAAGCTGTGGGTACAAGTCAATAGGACAGCATATACCTGATTTGTATAAACACACTCAATGGTGTTACCTAATAATGAAAATTACCCAACAGATTTCTCAGAATATGGCCAAGTGTCAAGCAATACATAGTATTATTAAAAACTTGAACTGGAGAGATAGTGCATCTGTTAAAGGCTAAGGTTCACACTTCAAAAGAAATACAACTTCCATGCATTTATTATGATAAAAATTCACTGACATGGATCATAGAAGAGTATTATGTGAATTCCTGAAATCTACAATCTTTTAATTAGCTGTATTACTAACAAACACAGGAAGTTATATATCCTTTGCACTGGAAACTCAAGATAACCAATGCCTTTTGCAAAACTCCTTTGAGTTCCTTTGCATGGAGTGCTATTGTCTTCCTGTTTTTAAATCTTTATCTTCCAAACATGAATGTCAGCACCTCTTGGTGGTCTTTGACTCTTATTTTTAAATTACATTTAGTTAGTGTATGTACATGTACATATGTTTATAGGCATGGGCATGCCGTGGCACACGTTAGAGGCCAGAGGACAACTAGTGGAAGCCAGATCTCTCCCTCCACCACAGAGGACCCAAGAAGTGAACTCAGGTGATCAGATTTGGCAGCAAGCACCCTACCCATTCAGCCACCTTACCAGCCAACTAACTTTCTTTCTTTTATTTTTTTTTTAATTTTTATTTTTTAGTTTTTGAGACAGAGTTTCTCTGTGAAATAGCCTTAGCTGTCCTGAACTCACTTTGTAGACCAGGCTAGCCTCAAACTCAGAGATCCACCTGCCTCTGCTTCCCGAATGCTGGAATTAAAGGTGTGCACCACCACACGTGACTAAACCAGTCAACTTTGTTAAGACTCTTAATTACCAGGCTGTACTCTCATACAGTCTTCTATGTAACTATCATTAATACACACTGCACCTTTGCAATTTAAAGACTGCCTCCTTTCCTTTTCTTGTTTGTTTTTGAGACAGTCTTACTATGCAGCTCAGACTGACCTTGAACTCACAACCCTCCTGTCAGCACCCCAAGTACTAGGATTACCATCACATCCACTTAAGAGTTTCTCCTTAAGTCTACTTCTCACTGATGACTAGAACTAAAGAAGAGAGTCCTTCAAAGACTATTTTACCAACATAAATATCCCTTGGTATCTACAGAGAGTTCAGGCATACCCTTGCATCACATACAACAGTATCTGCAGATGCTAGAAGTCTCTAATATAAAATGGCACAGAATTTGCATATAACTTAGGCATACTTTTCCACTACACTACAAATCATCTCTAGAGTACCCATAATATCCAATACTAGGTATTATCAGGGAGCTTGTCATGTAGTATTTGGGAAATAACAAGAAAAAGTCTGTATAATAGGTACTCAATACAAACAACTCTTCCCCCTAATACTTTCCAATCACAAGCTAATTGAACCCACACATGTGGGACCCATGCAAAGACAGACGAATGTACTTAACTGTAGTCCTAATCATGGTGGCCTGGCACATAGCAGGCTTCATATAAAATGAGTAAATTAAATGTGACAAGCCTGTAAAATCAGCTACTCCTAAGAGGACTCTCAGTTAGAAAACTCACAGAAGTGACTTTAGTTTATAATCTGGTCATATTGACTGACCACAATCTTCCCTTCTCTGCATACAGAAGGTAGAATCCTGTACGATTTAGAACCTCCTCCTCATTATTTAGTATGGTGGTCTCATACAATTATACTGAACAACCATAAAGGACAGCCCATCCTGTCTTCCTACAGAGACAGAAGCAAACTCCACATTTAAGGTCAATGTTGCCACACAGATGGCTGACGTTATGGATGTATATTACTCATTTAACTATCAATTTTCTGTATGATATGATGCAGGTTCTGTAATGTGTCTTTGACCTGGCATACAGCTAGTCTCTCTAGCACACTTTTGAAGTCAATAGTAAGAGTGAGTGTCTTGCCTGGGAAGATTTGAGTAGACAATATTTTTCTTGGCAAAATTCATGATTGTATCTTTAAGAAAAATAATTGCTTGGTAGGGTGGTACATGGGTACCTGGGAGATAGAAGCAGGAGGATCAGGAGTTCAAGGCCACCTATGGCCTTGCAGCAAATCTAAGACCAGCCTGGGCTGCAGAAGAGTTCAGTTCCCAACACCCACATGACAGCTGACAACTGCCTGTAATTCTAATTCCAGCAGATCCAACCCCCTCCTCTGACCTTCACAGGCATGAGGGGCACATACATGCATATATGCAAAACAAGCACACACACAAATTTTTTTAAGTCTAAATAAATAAACAATTTATACAGTTTTATAGCAGTGAATTGTCAATTAAACCTCAGAACTGGAGGCCTGATTCAGGTGATATTTAGGCTACTCTAGCAAGAGCCTGAATTTTCTTAATCAATTGAGAAATTAAGTCATTGAATAATAGATACTTTCTACTAGCCCATACGGTTCTGTGAATTTCCCTTCATTTTAAAGAAGAAAATAATGTATGTATGATTCTATAAGATAAAACAGCGGAAGCTCACTGAGCTACTGTGACAAATTCAACTAAAAATAAATTCCCATTAATGGCTGTAGTCTTAGAATTTCTTAGCCTTCCAAATACTAACTCACAAGTGAGTTACAATAAACCACTGTTTCTATTTCTCATCTCTTCTGTAAGTTTTGAACTTCTCCAACCACTACTCTAAGTCTGGAGCAAGAAGAAATGAATGTTCAGCCAAAGTCTACCCAAAAACTCTCAAAGCTATCCAGGTCATACAATTTGGCCTCAAATTCACTACTTAATCTTGCTTTAAGAGTCTAAACTTCACTGTCATAATTAAAAGATATTTGAAAACTGTTCATATTCTTTCTTACAAATGATTTGTTCATGGCCCGTTTCACTTCATCGGAACCATCTGAGTAGATCTGCTGAAATAACTTGTTTAAAGCTGCGTCACCCTCCAGCTTCTCATTCTTCTCTTCCTCTTTGATCTCACCAACCAGCTTATCCCAGTTCCTGGTATAATGAGATGATGATGGATACAGGTTCTTCACATCTACAAAGTGAAAAAGACAGAAGTGATTTATCAGCACGTTTGATTATGTCAAGAAATATGTAAATGCTGTGACCACAGTGCACGGAACATCTTAGCAAGTAGTTTAGGTCACTGAATTTCAAGTTTGCAGTTAGTGTCTCTTTGCTATGTACATCAATAATTAGATCTACATTTCAAAAACTGAATCAGTTAGCATACTGCAAAATGTAGGACTTCCTCTGAGCAAAATAATTCAATAAAGCGTATGCTTTTGATATAATGTACAAAATCAAACTAAAAACATTCTGTATGCTAATCACAGAGGAAGTGGGTTAAGCATACAGAATGTCTTAGATGGCAAGTACAGGTACTCAAGAAACTGAAGGAAGGGGCTGGAGAGATGGCTCAGTGGTTAAGAGCACTGACTGCTCTTCCAGAGGACCCGGTTCAATTCCCAGCACCCATGTGGCAGCTCACACCTGTCTGTAATTCCAGTTCCAAGGGACCTGACACCCACAGTAAAACACCAATACACATAAAATGAAAATACAGAAAAAAAATAGCAACTTTAAAAAAAAAAAGAAAAAGAAAAAAGAAGCTGAAGTAAGATCATAATTCAGACACCACACTGGACTACATGGTTATGGGTAAGGTCAGACTGTGAGAACTGTCTCAAGAAAAAGGAAAATAATAGGAAAGAAGGAAAATTAGATGGAGGAGAAAACTAAAGGTGGTTGAGAGATAGCTGAGCAGCTGTGCAAGCCTAATAAGCCAAGTTCAATTGTCAGAACCTATGAAAAGATAGCAAAGAGTGGACGCCGCACGTTGTCCTCCGACCTCCAGATGCATGCCACAGCACTCACAGCCCTCCCCAATAAGGATTTTTTAGAAAAGAAGCAAAGGTTTGAAAAAGGCAGTATTGGGCCAGAAAACATGGCTCAATGGTTAAGAGTACTTGTTCTGGGCAGGAGAGATGGCTCAGCACTTAAAGAGTACTGGATGCACTTCTAGGACCTGAGTTCAATTCCCAGCACCCACGTGGTGTGGTGACTCACAATCATCTACACTGGGCTCTGAAGAGCTCTTCTGGCATAAAGTCTATAAAGCACTAATATACATAAAATAAAGAAATTTTTAAAAAGAGTACTTGTTCTTACACAGGATCTGGGTTCTTCTCCCAGCACATACAGGGCAGCCCAAAACCATTCATAACTCTAGTTTCAAAGCCCACTTCTGACCTCTGAGGGCACTGGGCACACATACGGTACATGGGCAAATCTATGAGCAAAACACTCACACACATCAGTTTAAAAAAAATTTTTAAAAGACAGTACAGATAATTATAAAAATACCAGTGTATACACACACACTTTCTAGGATGCTCCATTAGAGGCAATGGCAAAATGCTTGCCTCTCATGTGCAAGGTTTTTACACCAATTCCAAATACTACCCAAAAGCACACCTCATTTTTCAATCTCTAAACCATTTTTAAAGGTTTTATTTTATGTGTGTACCTGAGTGTTACAGATGTGCACCCTGTGAACGTAAGTGCCTGAGCCAGAAGGTGTCAGATCCTCTGGACTAGAGTTACAGGTAGTTGTGAGCTGCCTGATGTGAGTCTTCTATGAGAACAACCAGTATGCTAAACCACTGAACCCTCTCTCCATCCCCTCTCAAGATTTTAACACTGGAAGTATAATTTTTCTATGCAACAATACTCAGGTATCTTTCAAAGTAGAAATGCTCTAAAACTAAAATCAACTGCCACATAGTGAGTTAGTTAATGGTCCATCTCCTATACACACACACACACACACACACACACACACACACACACACACACACACA
>CABHPQ010001630.1:16925-44450 GCA_902168405.1 Peromyscus aztecus
AGAAGAAGAAGAAGAAGAAGAAGAAGAAGAAGAAGAAGAAGAAGAAGAAGAAGAAGAAGAAGAAAGTTTTGAGAAGATGGCTTAGGTGGTAAGATGTTTGTCCTCCAAGTCTAAGATCCCCAGCACCACGTACACAGCTGGAATGGAAGCATATGCTTGTAACCCCAGAGCTAAGGAAAGAGAGACGGGAAGTGGATCCCGGAGGTTTGCTGGCCAACTAAGCTAGCCAATCAATGAGCTCCAGGTTCAGTGAGAGACCCTCTCCATCTGAAAAAGGTGAGTTGAGGAAGACACCAGATGCTGACTTGGCCTTCACACAACACACACACATACATGTGCATGCACCCTACCCTACCACACACAATTATCCTAAAACTTTGGTCATTTACTTAAATATTATTCTCAAGAATAGGCTTTCAAGGTATCATTATATCTGAACGCAGTAACTCTAAGTCATCTGTAAGAACCCATACTGTGCTGGGTCATCAATTCTTAGCATTAAATACTACCAACCACCTCTGAGGACTCTCTGCATTCTTCCCAATGAAAGACAATTCCTCCAGCACTACTCCTAAGCAATCATGGCATTCAGACACTGCCTTCTTAAGAAGCAGTAAGGTCCCTCTCACCAACTACTACAAGCTGGTGGTAGATCTTTCTCAGGGCCTGAAGAGCTGTGGCAGCTTCCTGGCAACCTTTTGCAAACCATTGCTTCATAGTTTCATTTAGCAACTAGTTCTTTGTCTTGAGGACAAGCCTTCCCAGCATTCTCTTACTCCGTTCTTTGCAGCCAATTGGTGTATCAAATCCCTTTGTGTTGGAGCAGTAGCTCAGGCCCCCTTGTGAGTAGACTCAAAAATCTACCTTTATTCTTACACTGAATCAATTAATAATCACTTCTTCTTTACATTTTAGTTTTGCTTCTTTTGTGTGGGGTGGGGTGTGCATAACCATGCACAGGTCAGAGGACAATTTACAGGAAGCTGGTTCTCCTCACCTCTTCTGACTGCTTAATTTTAATATTTACCGAGTGATAAGACTGAGTCAGGGCAACTTGTCATACACAAGGCAAATCTTTGGTTCTTCCCTCCCGTTATATGTTATGACTTACCACGAAAATTTTTATTTCCTATTACTCTTCTTGAAGACTGCCTTAGAGCAACAACACTCCAGTGTACATCATGCACACTGAGAAATAGTTGGTTATTCAGAAGAATTCACGCTAAAATGTCATCAGTGACTACGGTACATGTTCTGTTGGAAAGATCTTGGAAACATGCTAAAATGTCATCAATGACCTTCTCAGTGCCTTTGTGGACTTCTCCACATTTCCTATGGTCTGCATGTATTGTTTCACAGTTAGAATAAAAATCTGAATTACGATGGTAAATAGTAGCATTTATTTAGCATTCACTATGTGCTTAGTGAATTATATATGCCACCTTACTTAACAGAACCACCTAAGATCACTTTCTAGTGTGCATGCACACTAGATGATATCAGGTGTCTTGTCCATCACTCTCCGCCTTCTATCTGGAGGTGGAGTCTCTCACTGAACCCAGAGCACAGCATTTTAGCTAGTCTGAGAAGCCAGCTTGCTCTGAGGATTCCCTACCTCAACCTCCTGTACACTGAGAATCATAAGCAGTCACCACACCCACCTGATTCTATGTAGATTCTAGAAATCTACATGTGGGCCCTCACATTTGTGTGGCGAACTCTTTACCCACTAAACCATCTTCCTAGCATTACTGTCTATAACACTGCCTCCCTCTGCTGTTTGAAAAGGGAAATGATCAAAGATGTCACCATTTGTTTCCCTGAAGATATATAATTCAATTTATTTTCTGTAAAACACAGTAATCTAATGGTTATATATGCTGTTGATATATAACATGTTGATTCCAAGGTCAAAACACAACTTCTTCTAACTGTAGGTCTCTCAACCCCATATCCAGCTGTGTAACTGAATCCAGGAGCCACAAAAGCTTTGGAAACAGCAATGCACAACAACCAAAAGTAAATTCAAAACCAAATGTGTAATAAGCCCAAGGCATTTGGGCAGCCCTAGCCAACACTGCATTGTACAGCATCACTGCAGCCTTGGCTTTGAACACACAACATGCATACTCTGTCTGCCCTGTGCATGCTGTCATAACATGCTACATCAACTGAATACTGACTGAAACACCTCAGCTGAGATTCAAGAGTATAGTGTATGTTATAAACTGCAGTAATTTTTTTACTGCACACACATTTTATGATCTTAAAAAACAAAAACATAATGGCTTAACTACAGGAAACAAAGACTTTAATATATTCCTACTGTCATACCTCAGCATGTAAGTATCAAAAGACTCTATCTTTGGATTTTATTGTTAAATTGCTGTTTGAGTTGCTAACTTGAGTTTCATAAAAACAAACAAACAAATAAGTAAATCATTCAATTAATTTTGGCTTGGGATCAGGACAGGATTTCCAACTCTTTCTGAAAGGGCCCTAAAAGTACTAGTCAATTTGTAGTATGTATTGATGTGAAGCAGCATTCTCAGAACTGATGATTACAAAAACCAAACCATCACACAACTCTAGAAAATTTCTAAGATGCTCTATGCATCAAGTAACAACCAAGCTTAATTCTTCATGCAAAAACAAACAAAAACACCTACCTTAAATTTGTTTTTATCTTTAATAAATGGCAAGATTCTATGTATAACCAAAGAATTGTTTTTAAATACATTTCTTTAAAACTTATTGCTTGATTTATATACCTATATATACCCAGGGTCAACCAATATTTTCTCAAGCAAAATGGTTTTAAAAGCCCTGCTTCAGAATACAGCATTAGAACCTTAAGTTCTTCCATTCAGAACAAAGAAAACTCTAAAGAAGCACTAGCCTTAGCTGGCAGTCAGAATTAAAATATGCATCCTGGGACAATACAAACAATTATTGTTTGTTTGAAACAAGGTCTCTCTACATAGCCCTGGCTGTCCTGGAACTCACTATGTAAACCAGGCTGTCCTCGAACTAACAGAGATGCACCTGCCTCAGCCTTCTAAGTGCTGGGACAGGCATGCGATACCGCTACCCAGTGAACAATTATTTACTGTAGTGTAAATCTGAGGAAAGCATTTAAGCCCATGAGCTTGTTTTCTTTCTCTATGTAAAACTAAGAATACACCATTTACTCCATCAATTCCACAGGGTTAACCAGACTCCAATTCAGATTCTTCCATTTCACAAGTACCATGAGCACTACATACACAGGAGAGGACTACCAAATTTAGCAACAGTGCGAGCATATTCATGCTAAAAAATTATTCAGTTTACCAGAAATACAAACTGCACTGATGTGTCACACATGTGAAATACAAGTTCTTGAGTCATTCATCTCTTCACAGAATCATTCTTCCTTAAATTACTTCAAGTGGACATGCAGTGAGAATCTCACGGGCTGGGAACACACCTAAGTGGAGTATTTGGGAGGCTGCACAAGACCCTCGGTTCAACGCCTAGCAAAGGTGGGGGTGGGGGCACAACAACAAAGGACAATATTTGAATTTCAGCCTCTAAAGGCCAAGGCAGGAGGATGACAACTTTGAGGTCAGCCTTGGACTTAAAAACCAAAACCACTAAAAACCGATTAACAAAAAATACACAATGCCAAACTCACCACTTCCTCACCTGCCTCTCTCATATCTCCCCAGTTTTGTGACTGACTGCTCAAAATTCTATTATGAAACAAATTTAACTCTATGTGGATAGGACCGACAACTGAAATACTGGCTGACCCCTTCTCACCCTGTATCACCCCACAGAGCACTCTGTCTTGTAGCTGCCTCATAATTAACCAGCTTTGTTCCTGATACGCCAGACGGGTTTTAAAGGACAAATCTTTCCCTTCATTTTGGGTCATACAAGTCACATGTTTTACTGTATTTTTCTTTTTTCTTTGCTTTCTTTTTTTTAAAGGTAGGGTCTCACTCTAACCCATGCTGACCTGAAAATCACTCTGTAGCCCAGGCTTGCCTCAAGCTCACATCAATCCTCTCACCCTAGCTTCCTGGATGCTGGGATTACACGTATGAGCCACCATACCCTGTAATTTTTAGTTTTAATTTTATATTCTCTACTAAGTTATACTATTACCTTCCTCTTTGGAATATTTAAAATACTCTAAAAACTAATTCCATTGTGTATTCTTGTTTTTAAAATATACAGGAATCTAAACTATATAAACAAATTTTAATTCAAATATATTCATCATTTCATCTTAATAAAAATAACCTAAATTCAGCTTAACTAATAAAATTTAAAAATGCAGATTCATCCTTGTGGTACTTTGTTATAAACTGTATGAGACTAAGTATTTGTATATCAAAACAGACCACACTGAGAAATTCAAGTAAGTATCAGATAAGAGGCTGGTTAGAACTGGAGAGATGGCTCAGGGGCAAAAAGTAAATAAAAACCATTCTTGCAGATACTTCCAGCGCCCACACTAGGTGGCTCACAACTACCTGCAACTCCAGTTCTAAGGGGATCCAATGCCTCTGGCCTCTTTAGGCACCTGCACTCATGTGCACATACCCCGACACACACACACACACACACACACGATTTTAAAAATAAAAATAAATTTTAAGGTGTTTGCCCTGCGTGCATGAAGACCCGAGCTTAGATTCCCATCACCCATAGACAATGCAGCTGTGTCATTTGGCCTCAATCCCAGAGCTGCTAGGGCAGAAACAGGCCGATTCCAGAGGCTCACTGGCCTGCCAATCTAAATAAAATAGGGAGCTGTGGTACAGTCAAAGACCCTACTACAGCAAATAAGGTGAAGGTCAACTGAAAAAGAAGACATCTCACCTCAATCTCTACACACACATTCTCAGGAGAGCATCACACACCATAACTAAATTGGCAGAGGAATATGTCTACTAAATAGAAACCTTTCTTTAAGAATATTAATCTACATTAACAGGCATGTCAACAACCATATAAGCTAAGTGGATTGTTGTATTAAGTTAAACAACAACAAACTACACCTAATACTCAAAAGTAACTGTTCTCGGGCCAGTGGGATGACTCAGCCAGTAAAGGCACCTGCCACCAAGCCTGGCACCCTAAGTTTGACCCCCTGGACCCACATGGTAAAAGAGAACGAATTCCCACAAGTTGTCCTATGATCTCTACCCATCCCACCATGGCATTCATATATCCACATATACACACAAAATTAAAAATTTGTAATGTAATTTTAAAATTTAGGAAAAAAACCCTTTGTTCTTATTTACTTATCCCTCTTAACTTAATGGTATGTGTCTTAAAAGGAGCTACAAGGCCTCGGATGTAGACTTGTGAGTGAGTACTTGCCTGGCATACACAAAGCCCTGGGCTTGCTCCCTAACACACTGGGAGCAGGGGCTACAAGCCTATTATATCTATATCTAGATGATCACGTCCACCAGTATTTGTTTTGCAGACATTACCTTTTTTGTATTACATTTTTTCAACTTGCTTACCTTTGTTGAAAGTACTTTAAACGTGCTCTGCTCCGGCACTACAGGGTGAAGCAACCTCAGTTTCAAATTGTAATCTTCTCCAGAAGGGAGTTTCACCACAGCAGACAACTAAGGAAAACAAAGTGGGCATAAGGCTAAGTATTTAATAGAAATACAAATCTCAGCAATGCTGCAGATTAAGTGTTCCACACAGAAAGTCAGATTGGTGTGTTTTGTTTTAGTGTGTGTGTGTGTGTGTGTGTGTGTGTGTGTGTGTGTGTGTGTGCCTCTGTGCGCGCGCATCCTCCTACACCTGCCACAGCATGTGGGGGTCACATGACAGGCTTCAGGAGTCTGCTCTCTCCCTTCACCATGTGGAACCCCAGGACTGAACTCAGACTGTCAGGCTTGGCAAAAGGGGCCGTTAGCCGCTAAGCCATTTCACCATCTCTGGAATGTCAGATTTAGGTACTTCTAAAGAGTCTTAGTTACAGATCGAATCACATATACTTAATATTCAAATGAAGAAAACAATACACAAGAACAAAGAAAGAGAGCATATAGTTTTAAAAATGCCTACTCATGTGTAAATTATGTTAATTCTACCACACTACTGCTCTTAAGTATCTATCATGAGGAAGGAAAATATATTAAATCATATTCATTTGATTTAAATAGTTAATATACTGAATAGTTAATATATTTTAAGACATGTATAAATCTCATACAACTAAACTTTTTTTGTGTGTGGTGGTGGATGGGTGGGTGGGTAGTGGCGGTGGTAAACTAAACCTTTTTAAAAGTAACATATGCCAGAAAGTTTAACCAAAGCATGGATCTTTTTTTTTTTTTTTGGTTTTTCGAGACAGGGTTTTTCTGTGTAGCTTTGCCCCTTTCCTGGAACTCACTTGGTAGCCCAGGCTGGCCTCGAACTCACAGAGATCTGCCTGCCTCTGCCTCCCGAGTGCTGGGATTAAAGGCGTGCACCACCACCGCCCGGCTAAGCATGGATCTTAATTATGTCGACCTAGTTCTGCTTTACCCTGCAAATCTAGCCGAGGATGCACATAAGCCAGTGATAGTGGAGTAAGTTCACCACGGACAGTAAGTGCACAGTGACATGCACTCCAGAGTCAGAGGCAGGAGGATTACAGCAGGTTCAAGACCAGTCATGGTGACATAGTTCAAATTTTAAAAAACTTCAAATGAGTTGGGCAGTGGTGGCCCATACCTATAATCCCAGCACTTGGGAGGCAGAGGCAGATGGATCTCCATGAGTTCCAGGCCAGCCTGTTCTACAAAGTGAGTTCCAAGACAACTAGAAAAACCCTGTCTCAAAGAAAAATAATTCAAATGAATGCTTCCAATTTTATTTATTATTTTCCATATTATCTCAAGAAAAAAATGGAATATATCTAATAAACTTGTATAAACTATTCTGCAATATACTAAACTCCTAAATAGTATTTAACCTCTAATACTAGATGGTTCAAAGATTCATTACCTCTTTTTCTGAAAATTCCACATTTACATCATTCTTCTGAATATTCTTGATCATAAGTGTAATGATTACTTGAGATTCCGTTTGATACCAGTCATACCTATTTAAAGGAATATAGTCATATAATTTCTGATTTTCTTAAAGTTGTTTGTCAAATTAATAGACTGTTAAGTAACAAGAGCTCCACCTTGAGGAAGACAGTAACAAAGCAGCTGTCAACAATGAGGAAAACTAAATTCCTGTCACCTACATCCACAGAAGAGTGGGAGGCAGAGGATCCAAACTTTCCAGCAGGTACAGACCCTCTCATTTCCTAATACTGCTGTGCTTAAGCTAATACAGAAGAGGAAACTTGAACAATTACCAGTTCTCTCACTTCCGCCTAACACTAACATTTAAAAACAGACTGAGAATGCTAGCTCAGAAAAAGGAAGGGATGGATCGGCTTCTGAATCAATCAGCAGCATTGAGACAAGGGACACAGGTCAACCTGGGTCAACACTCTAAGCTCTGTTCACCCCAAGAGGGGAGCAGATACAAAGAGGAGACACAACTGAGTATAAATTACATAGATCCCCCACAGCCAGCAAATTATACACCTTTCTCTTTCACTCAAGTTTTGAGGGAAGACCACTGTGTCTAAAGAGTCATATTTTACATGTCCTCCCACAACAAAAGCTCTGAAAATGTAGGCGTTCTCACTTCCAAACTAGAATAGACTATAATCTCCCAGAGGGCAAAGCTGTTTATCCTGCATTATTATATGTCTAAAACGAGGGAAGTGCCTGCTTCACAGTATACTTATAAACTGTTTGGAACTGCCACCTCAGCTACTTGGATTACAATAAAAGCATGTTGACTAAAGAAACGCACTTCAGTAGTCTTAGCAAACACCTCCACAACTCAGTGACAGTGCACAGTTCTACAGCAAACCATCAGATGTTTCTGTTGTCGTCTTAAGAATACAAGTTCTTTAACCAGGACTCACAGAGACTGAACCAACAACCAGGGAGCCTACACAGGACTGACCTAGGCCCTCTGCATTTATGTGACAGTTGTGTAACTCAGTCCTCTTGTGGAACTCCTAACATGGGAGCAGGGGCTGTCTCTGACTCTTTTGCCAACTTTTGCGACCCCTTTCCTCATGCTGGGTTGCCCCATCCAGCCTTAACATAAGTGAAGGTGTCTAGACTTACTGCAACTTAATATGCCACATCTGGTTGATATCCATGGGAGGCCTGCCCTTTCCTGAATATAAAAGGAGTGGATGGGCGGTGGGGGGGGGGGGGGGGGGGCAGCGGGGGGGAGGGGGGGGGGGGGGGGGGAGGACAGGAGGGGGGAAATGCAGCTGGGATGTAAAAAAAATAGTAATGATAACAAAAAAATATTTTCTCAATAAAAAATTAAAAAAGAACACAAGTTGTTTACATGGCTAGTGGATAACTTGTTGTGTATGTTGTGTGCATGTATGCATGTGGCTGAGTGTATGCTTGTATGTGTGTGTTGGCCAGTGGTTGGGTGTCTTCCTCATATGTTTGTATGTGTGTGTTGGCCAGTGGTTGGGTGTCTTCCTCAACTGTTTACTACCTTATTTTTTGAAATGGGTTTATCACTGAACCTGGAGTTCACTAAATGGCTAGGCAAGCTGGCTGGCCAGTGAGCTCCAGGAATCCACTTGTCTCCATCTACCCAGCACTTGGATTACAGATGTGTGCTGCCATGACCAGTCTTTTTGTTTGTTTGTTGTTGTTTTGTTTTTATATGGGTGATGGGGATCCAAACTCAGGTGCTCAAGCTTGCAGGGTAAGCACTTTACTGACTAAGCCAGTCCAAAGCCTTGCTATTCATTATTGTGACTGCAGTACTAACTTTGAACTCATGTAGAACATTCCTATGAAAAACTGATCCAAATATAAGAGGCAGGACAAGGACCTTATACTTGCCCTGCCTCTTATACTGTGAACAACAACTCACCTACATGGCACTTGCCTAGCATGCATGAGGCTTTTGCTGGTTCAATCTTCAGCACCACTATCATGCATGGGCACGCACATGTATGTACACACACACACACACACACACACACACCCCACCACCACCAGCATGGCAAATTTCAATTCTGTGTAGCCTACTGCTTCTTTACATGTTTAACAGTATCAACTTAACTGGAAGCAGCTCTCCTTAATACACAGAAAGACAACATAATATGGAACCAAGCAAAGCAAGTTTAGAGATGAGAGCTATTTGAATTATTTGTTAATACTAATTAGTAGACAGCCTTAAAATGTAATTTTTCATAAAGACCTAACACAATTTTTAAAATTACACAGTACGTCTCTGCCTTCTGTGAAACCAGAGTTTCCTTCTCTTTAACCACATTACCAGGCACTGCTTTATAAAAAAGAAACACTTACTTGATTTTTGACTGAGTTCTCTGAGGTGCAGACTGATTTGGGCAAGGTGAAAGAGAAAGATTTTTACACATTAGTTTAGCAGCTATATTAAAATTCAAATATTATTAATTCACTTAGCCCTACGGTTCTTTAATATGAAAAAGTACAGTGTGCAATCTTGACGCTTGGCAGGCTGCTTGCGAGAAGGAGCAGGAGTTCCAGGCCAGCCTTACACACTGAGACGCTGCCACAACAACAACAACACTTTCCACAACTATGACTGGGAGAACTGACTTGTGTAGTCTACCCAGTCATAAGATATGGAACTCAGAACTGACCGGGTTAGCATTTGGAAAACCATTTTCAGCCCAATGTGGTAGCAGTACACCCTGTACCCCAGCACTTGGGAGCTAGAGACAAGAGGAGCAGGAGGTCAGGCTCATCCTCAGTGACAAAGCAAGTTCAAGACCAGCAAAGGATACATGAGATTCTGTCTCAAGAAAGAAAAACCATTTTTAAGAGACAGTATAACCTCAGGCTTAATTACGATATCAAATGCTGCTCTAAAAACCGGAAAGGGCCATCTCAATGGTTAGCTTCAGAAAAACATTTTACTGTATATAAGGTATCTCTACAACACACCCCGACCATGAGGAAATAAACTGACTCTTACTTCATACAGTCTCATTCATAGCCTAGGTTGGCTGAACTCCTGATCCTCCTGCCTCTGCCTCTTAAGTACTATAATTATAAGGATGAGCCACCATTCCCAGCCATGGCAATGAGAATTCCCTAATCCACATAGCACTGATAAACTATATGTCCACTAGTTAAGGCAATGGAAAGGTAAAGAAACCCAGAGTTATGGGTGGCCTCTGCATTGTCCCTAAATGAAAAAGGAAGCAACCAAAGTGAGCAAAACCATTCCAGAGGTGTGAAGACAACTCCAAATTCCAGTTTGCACACAGGAAACAATTACAATATAGGTTGGAACCAGGACAAAAGTAGACTAAATCAGGGCAGAAGAGATGGCTCAGCAGTTAAAAAGGCACTGGCCACTCTCTAGAAGACCCAGGTTCAGTTTGCAGCACCAACATGACAGCCCACAACCACCTGTAACTCCAGTTCCAGGAGATCCAATGCCCACTTCTGTTCATTCAAGGGTACATGTGGTGCGTATACACGTACATTTAGGGAAAATACTCAGACACATTTAAAAAAATTCTCAAAAAAAAGATAGATGGACAGATGGATAGATAGACAGATGGATAGATGATAGGTGGATAGATAGATGATAGATGGACAGACAGACCAACAGACCAAACAACAGCACGACAGAACACACTAAAGCTATGTATCCTTTATTACTGGACAAACGGAGTTTTTTTTATGCAAATGCCATTCTGTTGTTCACAGACTAAACAGTTTAGATACAAAGTATCCTCAGATCCCAAAGGTTACATGTAGTGGATGGTACCATTGCAAGAAGCAGGGTTGGCTGGAGGAAAGTCACTGGGGATGAATGCTTTTGAAGGTTACATTGGGTACCCAGTCTGCTCCCTTTTTCTCTACTTCCTGGTCCCCCTGATGTAAGCAGCTATGTTTTGACTGATCTCCCTAACCAGATGAGTAACGCTGAGTCAAAAATAAACCTTTCTCCTTCCCTTAAGTTGCTTTTCTCAGCTCACAGTACTTGCAAGAGCCTGGCCCATACACGAACCCCACACACAAACCTAGCCTAAGGCCTGAACAAAGAACTATCAACAGGTGAATTAGGAAGCCAACCTGTCAAGACCTCTCCAATCAGTTCCTCATTTACTGCCGGGGCACCTAGGATTAAGCGGTAAGCACAGGTGGACAGAGATGGTTGAACAGGGCTTCAATTTTGGAAGCTGTTCTAAACTTTACCTATACACATGCATTGCCTAATGCTCCCAGAAAATCTGTCTGAAGCAGATTAGTTCTGTTAGACACACTTCATACATGAATAAATCTCACAGAATAAGTTGTTTTCTCAGTGTCACAATGTAATTTTGGAAACTTGAGATGGAAATCTTCCTTAAAAGACGAATGAGCATCTCAAAAAGGTAATTATCCATAAAATGAGTTATACACACATTTCCCAACTCCTTGTGATTTTCTTTCTTGACTATGTATGTGACAACTACTCCTAAGACAGTATGTCATAATTTAACTGCATTATATGAAAGTCTAAACTGATAAAAAAAAAAACCATGGGGCTTGGAAAGATGGCTCAGTAGTTAAAAGCACTGACTGCCCTTCCAGAGAACCCAGGTTCGATTCCTAGTACCCAATGGAAGCTCACAACCACCTGACAACTCCAGTTCCAGGAATCTGATGTCCTCTTCTGATTTCCACACATACCACACACATATATATAGTACACAGATATACACAGAGGCAAAACACTCATACACATAAAAGAAATTTTAAAAAATTAAGTTCACCACATATTGTTACTTTTCCTTACAATTACACAGTAATTTTTTAAAGATCTGTTCATGTTTTATTTCTGTGTATGTGTGCCTGCCTACGTGTCTGTTCATCACATGTGAACAAGTGTATTAGAAAGCCAGAGGGCACCAAACACCCTGAAACTAGAGTTACAAGTGGTTGTGAGCTACTTGATGTAGACACTGGGAACTGAACCTGAGTGCTAGGAAGAGCAGCGAGTGCTTTTAACGACTGAGTCAGCTCTGCAGCCTTGGCACTGTAATTTAAGATTCTCATGTCCAAACCATTAACAAGTATTAAGAAGGAATCAGACAAATAAAAGGACTGCCAGTGTACTTTACGCCTATGGTGAAAAAAAACAAAAACAAAAACAAGCTCTATATGATGACAACTATTTAACCTAATAAGTTGTAGACATTGGCAAGGAACAGATAGGAAATAATCACCCTGATCACACAAAAACCCCATCAGCTTAGATTATACACTAACTTAAGACAACCCAGTACTTTACATGATTAAAACTTGTAGTTTTTATTTCAACAAAATGAATTATTTCAGATAACTAATATTTAAATGGAATTGTTTAATATTTATAAGAGCTCATCTCAAACCCTGGCTTAAATATATTTGATTCATTAAGTTTAACATGACTAAACAAACATGAGGGATGAATGAACTTACCACTTCAGATTCTGATCCTATAAAACATAAAAAAGGAAGCATTTTCAGATAAGAGTATGTTTGTAGGCAAGGCTACAGACATGATTTCTACAACAAACACATCAAGAAAGCTAGTTCTTTATATACTTCAAATGAAGCAAATTGTTTCTATTGAAGCAAATTGTTCTATTTTGCATCTAGGAGTTTAACTTTAGATTCCTTGAATACCTTTTACTGGTAATAACATAATACTTTTGGCAAAACAAAACCATTAAATTTTCCTTCTGACGTAAGAAAGACTAAAAATAAGAAAGACTAAAAAATGAGGGTCAATCAGAAGCAGTCTATTATTGGGGCTGGGGTATAACTTAATGATAGAGCATGACTTGCCCAGCATGTACAAGGCCATGGGTTTGATCCCCAGAACCAAGAAAGGTTAAAAAACAAAAGACTGTGGAAACCTACACAACATACTTACTATTCTGAGTCTCCTGGCACCTTTTAATCCAGATTGCAAAGTTTTCATCTGCACCTGGAACAAAAAAACAAAAGCAAAAAAACTTGACTGTAAAATTCCTCATGTAAACAATGTAACATATTTATTCCACAAATATTACTAGCAGCCTACTATGCCTGAAACAGTGTAGGCACTGGGAACTGAGCAGTATATTAATAAAATAGATACTGCCTGCCCAACCAGAGCACAGCAAGCATAGTGCTAAAGCTCTAATGCAGCCATGGGTTTACCACTGAGCTGTTCATCTTAGAAAGTATTATGTTCAACCAGTTCTAACCACAGTCAACCTCACTAGTTTCTCAGATGTTTATAATCTACATTTCCTGCATCTACCCCGATCTTAAAGGAACTCTCTCATAGGTAAAGGAAGCTTGGATGAGATTCCCAAATGAGTTCTCATCCCTTCATCTTGCTCTACAATGCAGCTACCAACTATCTACCATTTCCTCTGTGATTTTTGTCTATCTTCAATACTTTATGAAACAGTCACATCTCCAAATTACATGATATCCAAGAAACTGAACATACATAGTAAACTACATATTTAGAGAGCAGAAGTGTAAATGAAATCAACAAATTATTTACCTCTGAAGATCTAGAACAATATCTAAATAGTTACTATGCCTAGTAAATGGTGCTAAATATTAAGTGATCAAAACAGGGTTTCTCTGTGTAGCCCTGGCTGTCCTGGATCTAGCACTGTAGACCAGTCTGGCCTCGAACTCACAAAAATCCACCTGCCTCTGCCTCCCAAGTACTGAGATTAAAGGCATGCGCTGCCACTGTCCAGTCATACAACATTTCAAAACTGCCTGATTTATAAGAGGAATTAAACTAGTCATGTCTTATCAAAATGTTAGTTAGGCACACATGCACTATATTCTTCCTTCTGGGGAACTATTATATTCAAACACTAGTCTTAAATAACCTATTATTCACACAACCAGTAAAAGCCTCTTACCATACAAGGGGGAAGAAGGTACAAAGCAAAGGATACAGAATATAGAATATCTCACATCACAAAAGTTAGAAAACTAGATTCTTTAGATTTGCAAAGAGCAAATCAACAGCTATAGAATTCATGTGCCCAAACTACGGAAAACAAACTGAAGTATTACTGTTTCCCAGCTATCTACCTTCCTAAGTTATTGCTTCTATTTGCATGCTGGAGCCTACAGTCCTTTCTTCTGAGAAATGATGACAAGAGCAATGATAAAGCACCACAAAGTAAAATTTTAAAACATATAGCACTTTAGGAGCAGGGCTTGTCAATTTCATCATTACTGACATTTTGGACCAGATACTTCTCAGGGAACAATCATGTGCACTAGAAGACACTACTCAAAGATCTCCAGTAGCCCCCCCTTCCACTAGTTATGACTATCAACAATCTCTTCAGACACTGACAAAAGTCCCCCTGAAGTAAAACTGTTTCCAGTTAAGAACCTCTGTTTTACAGAACTGCAGTAACATTCAACCACAGGAAAGAAATTAAATAATACAATTTGGATTATGAAGTTTCCTATAATTTTCTATAAGATTACTTATAAAATCTACCTTTTGGTAGCTTTCCAGCACTCACTTTCTCAATGTAACCAGATCCTGGTTCATACACACTTGCTGTGGAACAATCCTTTTCTACACTATGAATATGTATCACTCTCATTGGTTAATAAAAAGATGACAGGCTGGTAGTTAGGAAGGAAGTTAGGCAGGAAAACCAAACAGAGTATGATGGGAAGAAGGAGAGCTGAGTCAGGAGGGACACCAGCCAGCCAGCCAGCCAGCCAGCGAGCAAGCAGGATGTGTAGAAAAAAATGAAGTGCGTGAAGGACGTGAAGTAACTAGCCATGAGCCACGTGGCAATGAATAAATAGAAATATGGGTCAACTTAAGTGTAAGTGTTAGCTAATAACAAGCCTGAGCTATCCATCGAGCATTTATAATTAATATTTAGCCTGAGTTAGTTATTTGGGACCAGGAAGCCAAGACAGGAAATGTCCATTTACAATACTTCTCAAAATCATGGCAATTTGAAGACTCATAATACTCTCAAAACTATTTGTGCCTGAGAATATAGCTGTGTGTCTGCAGGAAGCCCTGGATTTGATCCCCAGTAATACATAAACTGGGTACAGTGGTGCCTGTCAGTAATGCTAGCACTCCAGAGGTAATGGCAGGAAGGTCACAAGGTCGAGGTCATCCTCAGCTCCATGATGAGCTCAACATCAGTCTAGGTTACATGACACTGCCATAAACAGGAAGAACCTGTATCTCACAAGGTTCTCAGACTTAACCTTTTACTTGTTCAAAGACTCTGCTATTGAAACTCCTCTTCTAGCAACCTAACTTAAAATGGACATTCAGTTTTTAAATTTTATTATTTTATGTGTGAGTGCTCTGTGTACATGTATGGATGTATGTCTGTACATCCTAGCTGTGTCTAGTGGCCTCATAGGCCAGAAGAGGGTGTGGGATTCCCTGGAACTGAGGATACAGGCAATTGTGTATGCTGGATGCTCTGGAAGAGCAGCCAGTGCTCTTAACCTGAGCCATCTCCAGCCCCATTAACTCACTTCTGAACAAGAAATCAAATTAAATTTTTACTTTTCCAGTAGAAGAAAACACAGCCAGGCTCTGGGAGAGACTAGTTGCCAAACAAGCAGAAGGACTTCAGTGTGACCTCCAGCACTCATGTAAAAAACCAGGTGTGATGGTGGTGTGTGCTTGGAATACCAGCAGTGGAGAGCTCATTGGCCAGGCAGGCTAGCCTAACAGAGCAAGGCTCCAGTCCCATCTCACAAAACAAAGACAGTTCCTAAGGAATGCTACCTGAGATTAATTACTGGTCAACACGTGGACCCAACAAATATTCATGCACATGCCAGGAGGGCAGCTAGATTAAATAGCAAAGAAAGCACATTATTGTGGAATATTATTTTAAGATGTGTTACATTTGTTTATACTGTGGAACATTTGTTTAATGATGCAAAAATATACTGCATTCTGCCGGGCGGTGGTGGCGCATGCCTTTAATCCCAGCACTCGGGAGGCAGTGGCAGGCGGATCTCTGTGAGTTCGAGGCCAGCCTGGGCTACCAAGTGAGTTCCAGGAAAGGCACAAAGCTACACAGAGAAACCCTGTCTCAAAAAACAACAACAAAAAAAACCATAATGCATTCTTTTATGTTGCATTTGTTTAACTCTGTGAAGCTGTGTTACTGAGCCTGTCTAAAACACCTGATTTGTCTAATAAAGAGCTGAATGACCAATAGCAAGGCAGGAGAAAGGATAGGCGAGGCTGTCAAGCAGAGAGAATAAATAGAAGGAGAAATCTGGGAGGAAAGGATTAAGGAGAAAAGGAGTGAGGACCACAGGGGCCAGCCATAGAGCAAGCTATGGAGTAAGAAGGAAAGAAAAGATTTACAGAAATAGAGAAAGATAAAAGCCCAGAGGCAAAAGGTAGATGGGATAATTTAAGAAAAGCTGCAAGAAACAAGCCAAGCTAAGGCCAGGCATTCATAAGAAAGAATAAGCCTCTGTGTGATTTATTTGGGAGCTGGGTAGTGGGCCCCCCAAAAGACTAAAAAGATAAAAGAGTAAATAACAAAACACACACACAAAAACTACATCTTGGCACACCAATGTGAGGCTCTCAAATTTCCACAGGGACTGAGAAAACTTGAAAGAAAAAAAAAAAAACAAAGACACAGCTCCTTTAAAGAGAAGTGCCCTACAGCAGAGCACTTACACAGCCTTCTTCATGCTAAATAGAAACAAAAAACCTAAGTAAAAGAAACCCTGCCATAGTGCAGGGCACTGGCATTCCATAGCTGGGGGGCTGAATGCAGTTCTTGGTCACGCACCTCTGACCAGGCCTCAAGCTTTAGGCTTGGCTCTCATGACCCCAAAAGCAGCGGAGCCAGCTGATAGAGCGTCTGGAGGACCCAGCTGTAGCTTAGCAGTTTAAAGTTTACTCAGATGGTTAAAAAAGACTAGAGGTATGCAGTAAAAGAGATCCAGACAGAAAAAAAAACTCTAAACAGGTTCCAGTGTGTTTTACAATGTGTACAGGTGTAAGAAAGGAAGAATATGGATATATACAGTCATAGAAAGAAATAGATAGTTTAAAAAATAATAAAGTCTTTAAAGAGACAGTGAAAGTAATATAAAAGAAAAAAGTCACATAAGATGGGAAACATACAGGGAGTCCAGATCCTATATAATATTGTGTTATTATTAATTTTTTTGAATGCTGCTAAGCAACAACAGCTGCAAAGGACATGAGACTGAAAGAGGGACTGATGAAATAAGCAGGCCTACAGTTAAGAATGCCTTAACCTTAAAATGGAAGTCAAAAAACATATTTGTAAAATGGAACTTAAGAGACGCATTACTTTGGAGAAGCAGTTTTGCTTCGTTCCAGGTTAATATGATCAGGTTTGATCAAGGGAGACCTCCTGAAACTTGGCAGGTGATATCTACCAACAATGGCTATGGCTGGTCTTTCCAGGACCTGGCCATTATCTCAAATCTCCTCAGGGACCTCTAAAGTTGTTTCACCCACAGAAAATAGGAAGCAGTCTAGAGAAAACAATGTCCACATTCCCAAGAGTTGGGTTGTGGGAGGCTTTTGGTTATTTGGTGGGTCATGGGTGTTTGTTATCATTTAAGGAACTATAGGAATATAGGACAAAAAGACAACTACCAATCTCTGATATGTTGCATTGGCATGGATTGTTATACTGATACAAATTTAAGGTTATTTTTGTTATACTGTATATATGTTGCTACTCTTGTTTGTGCTTATGCAGTTCATTTAAAAATGCAATGTATAATTAAGAAATGAGGTTAGAAGTTAATCTATAATAATCAAACTTATAGTCAACATTAGGTATGTTTTCAAGGTAAAAAGGTATATTTTAGATGATTTTTCAAACACTTCAAAGAATTAGAGAATATAGCGTTTAAAACATTTAATAACCTAAGGTTTTTCATGACAATGATACACATCTGCTCCTGGCAGCACCAATTTACTTCATAAAAGAATGATGGGCATCAAAGTAACTCCATAGGAGTTTGCTTTCTGAATGGCAAGATTAGGCATTTGGGTAAGACACTGCTTTTGCCTTGACTGCTTGACATATGTTTTATAAACTGAACATGTAGGACCACAGGAAAGTGACTAAACTTGGTCAAAACAAGGCAGGATGGTCCTTCAGGGTTCCTGCTTCACAGAAGAGTCTTCCAGACATTCTGCAGGACAAAGAGGAAAGGTTCACTGAAAAGTCTGCCAGATATTCTAGGTCTGTAGGCTGAAGATGAATGCCCCAACTATGCAGAGGAACTCTGGGTGACTGTCCAGGCAGCCAGATCTGTCATTTCTTATTTTTGGAAGTTGCTTGCAATGAACTTCCTGTTTACTCAGATGATATTATAGCCTTCTGGGGCCTTTGATGGAGTTGAAGACTAGATAGCAATAATTGCAGTTTTCCTTAGTTATGATAGAAAGTAAGTTAGTTATAAACTTTGGATTCACTAAGAAAGAGTAGATAATGGAGTATTTTCTCAGAATATATGAAATACAAATGGACTGAATATTGTAAATAATTCTTCCCTGATAACTGTTTTCATTGTATGTAGTTTTACTATGTTAAAGTTAAAATCTTTCATTTTTATTTAGACAAAAAGGTTATTTTGGTTAGAACATACTGTACATGTTTCTACTCTTGTTCAAGGTTTTATACCTATACAGCTCATTTAACAATACAATGTAAATTTCTAGTCCTTGAAAGTTATTATTACAAATTATTTAGGATAAAGAAATGCAGGTTAGTGGTTAGTCACCTATTACAATCAAACTTATAGTCATGTTAGGTATGTTTTCAAGGTCAAATAGAGATATATTTTAGATAGACAGGTGGTCTTCAAACACTTCAGAGACCTACAGAATAAGGCATTTAAGATGTTTTAATAGCATAAGGTTCTTTTTGTTTATGACAATGAGACATGGCTGCTCCTGGCAGCACCAGTCAACTTCAGAGAAGATGATGGGCGTCAAAGAAATTCCATATGGAGTTTACTTTCTGTGTGGCAAAAGTTAGCCACTGGGCAAGAAAGTGTCTTTGCTTCAACTGCTGACAGCATGCTGTCCAAATTGGACAAGCAGGGCATGAAAAAAAGTGACTGCCAAACCTTGCCAAGACAAGGTAAGAAAGTCCTTCAAAAACCCTGCTTCACAAATGTCTGTCAGATATTCCTAGGCCTGCAGGCTGAAGATGGATGCCCCAACATTACAGAGGAACCTTGGGTGATTGTCCAGGCAGCTAGCTGTTTCTGTCATTCCTAGTTTTGAAAGTTGTTTGCTCTGCACTTCCTGTTTACTCAGGTAATATTATATCCTTCTCATGTTTCTAATGAAGTTGAAGACTAGACAGTTATAGTTTTCCTTGTTACAAAATTCAGAAAAGAAACTCATGAAAGAGGTTTAACATGTATAAGGTTGAGAGACATAAAAAGATATTTTTGGGTTGGTAATGCAAGCTAGGATAGAAACTGAATTAGGTACAACACATTGGATTCACCAAAACAGGATAGATAAATGTACTATTTTCTCTGAATTTGTCAAATGCTATGGACTAGACATTGTTAATGTAATTACTGCCTATATATATTTGTATATAGTTATACTTATTGCATAGTTTTTCTATGTTAGTTAAAACCTTTGCTTTTTATTTAGACAAAAAGGAGGAAATATGATATTTTGTTTGTGTTCTGACAAATAAAGCTAGCTTGGAGTCAGAGGGCAGAGCTAGCCACTAGTTAACCACAGAGGTCTGGACAGAGAGGAGACAGGAAGCAATAATGTGGGGCGGAGAGAGGATAGAGGTCTTTTTGGTCAGAGGAACTGGAAAGGTAGGAAGCAACTATGGCTGCTCCCCTGCTCCTCTGATCTTCCAGCTTTTTAACCCTGATATCTCAGTCCTGATTTTTTATTGATAAGATTAATTAGATTTATGCATCATTACTTCATCTATCTAAAAGATCTGATTGGTCTAATAAAGAGCTGAATGGCCAACAGCAAGGCAGGAGGAAGGACAGGTGGGGCTGATGAATAGAAGGACAAAAAGAGGGAAGGAGAAGGAAGAAAAAGAGAGGAGGACATCAGGAGCATTGACCCAGCCACAGAGCAAGCCAGGAAGTAAGAGTAAAGAAAGGTATGTAGGATAAAGTTAAAGCCCAGAGGCAAAAGGTAGACGAGATAATTTAAGTTAAGAAAAGCTGCCTAGAAATAAGCCAGGCCAAGCTAAGGCTGGTCATTCATAAGTAATAATAAGTCTCCACGGTTATTTATTTGGGAACAGGGTGGCAGGCCCGCAAAGAGTAAAAGGAGTAAAAAAATCAACCAACTACAGCACATTGAGAGTTTACACATAGTTTTTGGCTTCTTCCCTTCCTTCCCCTTTCTTTTCACGTATGTGTGTATAGCATGCCAGAACATGTATGTGCATGTTTGGAGGTCTGAACTGATGTCATCACCTTTCTCTATTGCTCTTCCTCCTATTCTCTGAGGCAAGTCCTTTCAATCACAGAGGTCGATATTTGGCTGGTCTGGATAGCCAACTTGCTCCAGGAACCCTCTGCCCCAGCCTCCTCAGGCTGAAGCTCAAGCAAGCCGCCACCCCATCTGGCACTCACAAGGGTGCTAAGGACCCAAACTCCAGTCCTCTTGCTTGCACACCACGTGCTTTAATGGCCAACCACTGGCCAGACCCTAGTTTTAGTTGCTAATGGCAAAGTTTACCTGTGATTGAAATGCTAAAGAAAGGTCAATTTAATCAAACTTTAAATGAATTCAAATTCTAAAATCAACATGAAATAATGTTAAAAGGAAGAAAAAGGGTATTGGGTTTCTGGGACTGTAAGATTTTAACAAAATTTAGATATGGTATTTAAGATCCAAAAAGGATATTCATTTCTGAAAATGTAATTCTGATACTTACTATCTAATTTCTGTCCTTCTGCAAAAGTGTCTAAAGCAGAAGCATAGTCTTTTTCATGGTACTCACACATCCTGTATGAGAACATTAAAGACAAATTAATACACACACACATGAATCATGCAAAATAGCCGCCTTTCTAAATAAAGACACTTTTTACTTTCATATGCTGAAAGAGAATTTCAAGTGTATGCTAATAAGCCAGAAGGATTATTTTAGATACTATAATATCTAGTGTAATGGTCATAAAATTCAGTTTTAATACTCAGTTGAAGAATCTGATTTTAATTGTACAAATATATCAATTTCAAAACAATTATATAAAAGAATTAGTTTCTCAGTTAACTAAGTCATGCTTATGAAAATAAGCACTGCTTAAATACAAACAAAACAGACAAGTTTTTGTTTATTACTCCATGTGGCTATCTAGCTTTGTTGACAGAGAACATCCATCAGTTCCAGCCACACTTTGCAGTTACTTCAGTCATCATTACTTTAAAACCATACATTATCTCATTCTTCAGTTAACGTAGTTACATAAGTTAGTACTATATGGCTACAACATATATAAATAGCTTATAACAAATTTACTCAACAAATCCACACCTACTAGCTACAGTCCAAACCCATGAGTTAATTACATACCCTTTCCTCAGGAAAGCAGTAGGATTATTTGGATTGAGTTCAAGAGACTTCTTTACATCAGCAATACCATCTATATATAAGAAGGTAAGGTTGTTTAGTCAGATATTTACAGATCCAGCATATACTGCACACAAACGTGAATCAGGGCCAGCACAATGGTTCAGCAGAAAGAATACTTGTCATCAAACTTGACAATCTAAATTCAATGCCGAGAACTCACATGGCAGAATGAGAATGGACTCCAAGTTGTCCTCTGCCCTCAATGTGTACTGTGGCATATACAAGCTGGCATACAGACACACATAAAATAAATAATGTAAAACAAATATATCAGTATTTTATTTTTAACCTCTTAAATCGGTGAAAGACAAATAGTTTTAAATAAGGAGAAACTAATCTAAGATAAGATGTAAGTATTACTGGTTGATAAATAAAGCTGTTTGGCCAATGGTGAGGCAGAATAAGGTTAGGTGGGACATTCTAACTAGAGAGGGAGGAGAAAGACAGAGCAGAGGAGACGCTGCTAGCCACCACCAGGAGAAGCAAGATGTAAAGTACTGGTAAGCCACAAGTCATGTGGCAAAGTATGGATTTACAGAAATGGGTTACTTTAAGATCTCGCTAGCTAGCGAGAAGCCTGCCATGGCCATAGTTTAAAAATAATATAAACCTGTGTGTTTACTTGGGTCTGAGTGGCTGTGGACCGGGTGGGACACAGGAAAACTTTCAGCTATGTATTACTTTCATATCTTCCTTGTGGTCTAATATTTAGCTTCCTTCTTTAAAAAAAAAATGTATTATGAAATTGTGTGTATGCCTGTCTGTCCACTAGAGTGCAGGGCCCAGGGAGTCCAGAAGAGAGTATCAGAGCCACTGGAGCTGGAGGTACCAACAGTTGTAAAGAACTTTTTAACTGCTGAGGCTTCGTTCCAGACCCCTTTAGCTTTTTTCCTTAAAGCTCATCTGTCATCAGTAAATGAAGCTGTGTCCCAAAGCTCATCTCTTTTTCTCATTAACAATATTTACATAACTCAAGGCACTGACTTCTTGCCCCACTCACACACACACTCAATCTATTAAAGTCACACAACTCAGAAATACATTTTTATTAAAAATTGCTAACACAAGGAATAAATAGTGTATTAATAAATGAAGTGGTATACACCAGTGAATACAGCCACAGTGAATGACATCTCTATAAATTCTCCGCCCACTGAAGAAAAGATATGCATAACTGTTAAATCAATGTTACTCAGCAGGTATCTCCCATGAAAAACCATGTTGACAATCCTCAAAGATGGTGCTGAGGAGATGGCTCAGCAAGGAAAGCCTTTATTTGCAAACACAAAGACCTAAATTCAATCCCCAGCAGCACCCCACATAAGAACTCCAGGTATGGTCACTTGGAATCCTTGGAGGCTCACTGGCTAGCAGTCTAGCCTAATTGGTGAGCTCCAGACCAATGAAACATCCTTTCTTCACAGAGATGGACAGCATTCCTGAGTGCATCCTCTGGCTTATCCTCTGGCTTCCACACACATACGCAAGTGTGAGCACAGGCACACAGTGACACGTCCACAGAGACTCCACTCCAACATTCTCACTTGGACAAATCTGTAAGTAAACTACAAAATGACAAAATAGTTTGCAAGAAACATTACCACGATATTTCCCAAGAAGAATGTGACAATAAGCTCTCTGACAGTAATACTGTGCATCATCTGCATTCTGTTCCAAAGCCTTAGTCAGCTCCTACAAATACAAACACATGGAAGGTCAGTAAATAATGTGTAAAGTCATCAGATTCTAATTAAAGCATAACTTAAAATCAAATAACCTGTGAACACAAGCTATTTAGAGGAAAATAAGAAGGAAACAAACTTAGAGCTTGTCATTGTAAAAGGATCACTATTTCCCACATTAAGATCTCAATAAACGGCAATTATTATCATCTCATTTATTCCAAAAGCTCAGCTGATATAAACAGACCAGTTCAGAATTCCTCCTCATTTGAAGAAAGCCCAAATACCATGTAGAATTTGAGGTGCCTAGAAAATGTAAAGCTATCCTACTTAAAAAAACAAAACAAAGCAAGGCGGTGGTGGCGCACACCTTTAATCTCAGCACTTGGGAGGCAGAGGCAGGTGGAGCTTAGTGAGTTGGAGGCCAGCCTGGTCTACAAAGTGAGTCCAGGTCAGCCAGGACTATTAACCCTGTCTTGAAAAACCAAAAAAACGAAAAAGAAAGAAAGAAAATCTTGCACCTAATTTTTAAAACAATTTTGAAAACAGCAAATGATCTGGGTATAGTGGCACACGCCTTTAATCCCAGTACAGAGGCAGAGGTAGGGATCTCTGAGCTCCACACCAGCCTGCTCTATATAGAGAATTCCAAGACAGCCAGGGCTTACATAGAGATCTTGTCTGAAAAAGCCAACAGAGAGAGAAGGGGGGAAGAATATTATGACCAAAAAAGTTATTACAGATCATATTGATGTCAAGATCAAATTCAAAAAGTACTTTTAAAACATATAAGACATAAACCAGACAGCAGGTTGAAGGAAAAATATTTTTAATATCGACTTTTTTTTTCTATAAATGAGGCTCAGTAGGCAGAGTGCTTCTCTAACGAATACAAAACCCTTTTTCTCTTTTTTGTCCCCTCTTAAGAAAATTTTTTTCATATACTTTGAGTTCTTACCCTCCGACAGCTCTCACTAGACTCTTCTATCTCCCTACCCATCCAACTTTATGTTCTCTAAAAACAAAAAGCATGAAGTTCACTTTGTATTGACTGACTGATTACTCCTGGGCATGGAGCTTGCCTGACAGTGTAGTTGGTATACACAGTGATGAAACATTGAAGAAAACTGATTCTCCCTTTGCCAGCAGGTATCAGTGGCAAACAGTTTCTTGGTTAGGGGTGGGACCCTACGTCCACCCCCCCCCCTTCTCAGTGCTAGGACCTCATCGGACTTGACCCTGTATGTCTTGTGCATGCTGCTTCAGTCCGAGTTCCTACGTGCTGTGTCCGGAAGCCAGGGTTTCCCTGGAGTCATCACCTCTGGCCTATCTTTTGGCATCCTTTTCCTTTAGATCCCTATCCTGAGCCTTTCAGAAAGAAGTGATAAAGATATCTCACTTAGGACTGAATGCTCGAGTCTCACACTCTCTGCAGATTGTCCAGTTGTGAGTCTCTATGACAGAAGCCTCTTTTAATCCCCAACATTACATAAAAACAGGCATGGTGGGATATGACTGTAAGACTATAATCCCAACACTAGAAAAGCAGAGGGAGGAGGATCTTTAGTTCAAAATCATTCTTAACTACAAAATGAGTTCAGGGTCAACCTGGGCTTCTCTGTATTAAAACACACTTCTCTGAAATTAAAACACACACACACACACACACACACACACACTCTCCTGAGTGTGATGGCACATGCCTTTAATTCCAGCACTCCAGAGGCAGAGGCAGGTAGATCTCTGAATTTAAGGCCAGCCTGGTCTACAAAGACTTCCAGGACAGCCAGGGCTGTTACTCAAGAAAATGTCTCAAGGAAACAAACAAACAAACAAAACAAAACACACAAACCCTTAAGAGAAATTGCTACTATGTAACTATGTATGTAGTAACCTAACCTGCAGCCCCTCCCTTCAGCCCTCTTTCATGCTAAGATTACAAGCATGAGCCACAGAGTTTAAATAGTCCTCTTCTTAAAAAGTCAAGTAAAAGCTTCAGTATTCAAACCACCCTTGTAAATGACTTTTAAACCCACTAATCAGTTGTTAGTTAAGAAAAACAAGTTTTAGTGGTAACAGTTCAGTTTCATAAAACATGCAACTGACTTGGTAAGGCTGATACTAAAATGAAGTTTCCAGAACAAGCATACAAACAAACAAAAAACAATGGGAGCCAAGTTTAAAAGAATGACAAATTTACAAGTGGATAAAACCTGTTTTTTGAATAAACAAATTATAATAAAGCCTGAAACAAGTTAAGATAATGATCTGTGGTCTTATGGCATGCTTCTAGTGCACCACTGTCTTTGAAAAGTTTAAAGAAGCATGGTAGTGAAGAGAAGCACCTGAAGAGGCCATGTCTTCAGTGCCAACACTTGAATCACAGCAGCAAAAGGCTATTAATTAGTGCAGACCTAAGCAAAAATATTGTGAGCATGTTATGTGGGTTCAGTGGTAGAGCACTTGAATAGCATTAATCCCATAACCACATAGAAAAAGAAACAAGCAAGCAAAAACCAGTGAAAAGTATCACACTAACCAGCACAATAATGGGGGGTGGGGGTGTAAGACATTAAAATTAAGATTTTGGATGGGTTGGGGATGTAGCTCAGTTGGTAGATGGCTTGCCTAGCATACATGAAGCCCTGATTTTGATCCCTAACACAACATAAAACTGGATAAGGTGATACAGGCCTGTAATTCCAGGATGCATGGAAGTCAGAAGTTGAAGGTCATCCTCAGCTACATAGAGTTGAAGCTAGCCTGGGATATTTGAAACCCTGCCTCAATAAACAAATAAGACTTTTGAAACTGGGGCTGTAGGAGGCTTAGTGGTAGAACACGCACTTAGCATGCATGAGGACCTGGGTTCAAACCCCAGCAAGGCCCCCCCAAAAATTTTTTTTTAATTAAGGCTAGCTCTTAGTAAATTTTCAAGTATTTAAAATTTTAAGCCCTTTTAAAATGCTACTTAAGGTTCAAAGAACCTCTGTGTATGTCTCAATCTGGTTCCTCCTCTTTCCCCAGTCACCTAGCTAACTCCTAAGCACAGAAACAAGAACATCAATCCATTTAAAACCATTTAGCACTGCTGGAGAGAAAAACATCAGAATGATTACCACTACATGTTTATCAATCTCAGCTGTGTTCTCAACAAAGCTACTTCCAAGTCAGCTACTAGTTGGTATATCACATATCTCCAGTCCCCTCCCTTCCAGCAGATGACCTTGATCCCTCGAAACCAGATACCTGTTGCTTCCAAGCTTTTTGGCTTTGAGCAAGTTAACCTTTTTACTCTTTACTTCAACTCCCTACTGAGTAAAATGTAGCTAATGCCATCAGCAAGTGTTGCAAGAACCACGCAAGAGAGCTTGCCCATCATAAGTACCAAGTATTACACTGAGAACACAGAAATAATCAAGATACACAAACTCCTGCTGTCTCACGACTACTTTCGTGGCTGATTTAGATTTACACAGAAAAGCTAGTTCCTCTGAGCAGCGTTCACTTCAGGTGAAATCGAAAGAAATAAGTATTCCCAAGGAAAATGAAATATAGGTCAAGTGTATTTGGGGAAAAAGTAAACTTAGCTAGAAGCACTTGCAACAATGTAGCTCTATAGAGAAAAAAGAAGCTCCAAGATGGCCACCTCACCAGGGACCCTGCAGGCCATTATGAGGAGTTTGGACCTTTAGTGTGAGGGAAGGTCATGGAAAGTTTTAATAGAAAAGTGACATGATCCAACTTATATTTTAAAACTGTCATTCTGGCTACCCTATATTAATACAGTAAAACAAAAATTGACCAGAAACAGTGTCAGGTCCCCCAAGAAATTCCTTTCCCCACAGTCTGGCATTCAGACAAAAGCTAGCATTCCCTCAGAGGCTTGAAGATAGTTTCTACTTGCTAAAAGGAGTCATTCTCATCTCTGGCAAAAGGGACACATGGCTCTTCCATTAACATACAAGTGTGGTGCCTATTAGCATGTCTAGGCTCCCTCACTCCCTACTCACAAGCCCCAACCCAGCTCACAGGCTCCTTTCCTCCCAGGTACCCATTCCCATATAACCAGGAGATATCTCTCTC
>CABHPQ010001631.1:0-17283 GCA_902168405.1 Peromyscus aztecus
AACAACAAAAACCTCAAGCAAGACACAAGACATTCTTAAATTTCAATAGTACATGAAATAAGGCGAGGTATCTTAGTCACTATTCTATTGCTGTGAAGAGACACCATGACCAAGACAACTCTTATGAAAGAAAACATTTAACTGGGAGCTTGCTTATAGTTTCAGAGGCTTAGACCATTATTATCACGGCAGGGAGCATGGCGGCACGCACACAGGCAGACATACATGGTGCTGGAGAAGCAGCTCAGCGTTCTACAACCTGATTCACAGGCAGCAGGAAGAGAGTGAGTCTGGGCCTGGCGTAGGCTTTTCACATTTCAAAGCACACCCTGAATGACACACTTCCTCAGAAAAGACCACACTTCGTAATCCTACCAAAGTTTTATTCCCTGGTGATTAAGTATTCAAATATATGAGCCCACGAGGGCCATTCTGATTCAACCACCACAACCAGGTTGTTAAGATGTCACAATAATCTCAAAGACTAATTTGAGATAGAAATTGTTTCCTAAACAAACTGTACGGTTTTGAAAAACCAACAAGTTGAGAAGGTATATGCTTGCTGCAAGCTGAAGGATCTAAGTTTGGATCCCCAGCATCCACTAACATCCCCAGGCATTCTGTACAAAGCTTCATTTTATAGTTTCTTGCAAGTAACAAAACTAATTTCCAAGATCCCCAGCTCTCTAAAATTAAAACAACAACAACAACACCCTTTGATATGTTTTCCCTGTCGACTCACACCTAGAATTCCACACCATGAGGCAGCCATAGTAAGACCATCAGGAATCCAAAGGCATCCTCAGTCAAACGTGACATCCAGGCCAGCCTGGATCCTTTCTGGCTAGGAAACTCTGAACACTGTTGAAGCTGTTAATTTGCTGCTTGGAAAGGATCCACTGAAGTACTCATAAAACGTCTGGAATCCGAACCCTAAAACTAGTAATGTTTAGAGAGCTGGGAAATGGGAAGCAGCCCATAAAACATTAAGAAATAAATGACTGATCCCAAGGACTCGCTCATGTATGCATCAAAGATCTTTGTCTGCAAGCCGGTCTCTTATCTTAAAAACAACAAAACTGCCGGGCGGTGGCGGCTCACATCTTTAATCCCAGCACTCGGGAGGCAGAGGCAGGTGGATCTCTGTGTGTTCGAGGCCAGCCTGGTCTACAGAGAGAGTTCTAGGACAGCTAGAGCTATACAGAGAAACCCTGTCTCGGGAAAACTAAAAGACAATGAACCGTTTCAAGAACGACCGCAAAAGCAAACTACTACTGTGGTGGTGGGTCACAAATGCCCCTGAGACCTGGCCTGGCTGCTCGACAGCCCAGGCGAACCGGCTCCCAGCCCCGCCTTCCCCGGGGTGTCTCGCCTCCATGCTGGGCTCACCATGAGTGTTGCCCGCGTCCCCGACGTTGCACCCCTCCGTCAGGTCGCCTTTACCGCCTCCTCTGCTTCCCAACGAGTAGTATCCCGGGGCTTGTCGGGTAACGGCTGCCGGCGGCCCGCCCACCGCTCGAGGAGCGCTCCTATTGGCCTGTGCGAACAGTCCCGCGCCGTGATTGGCCTGGTGGGGCTCGAAAGCGCGGGAAGGAGCCGCAGGCTTGGATTGGGTGGCCAGGTGCATAGTGTCTTCTCGCGAGACTTAGCGAGCTTCCTGGTTTCTATGGCTGTCTTTATCTTGGTTGTGGAGCTCTATGGCTTTCCCTGTGCCCTGTGTCCCTTTCTGCAGGAAGAAGGGGCCTAGAGATGGGGGACACGTACTTGCCTCTGGGACAAAACTTAGGGGAACACCACAAAATTCAGAAAGCAAGGCAGTATTTCAGAATAATCAGCTAAAAAAGAAAGTAACAGAAAAACTTACTTGGAGATGAGGAAATTCTCCAAAACGGCACCCATTCCCTCCTCCCCGCTTTTTGGTCAGGCTGTAAGTGACTCCACGGAGCAGACTGTTTATGATCATATTTCTCTTTAAATTTACCAATTTAAATGTATTAATTGTATTAATTTTGATTTTTATGATGATTGCATTAAAAGATTAATGTGCCGGGATTTTTTTTTTTTTCTTTTGGGCCACCAACCAGCTCCCAAATCATGACACAGAGACTTTTTATTAGTTTTGAATGCTCAGCTTAGCTTAGGCACATTTCTGGCTAGCTCTTTTAACTTAAATTACCCTGTTTCTCTTTATCTACCTTTGCCTCCGGGCTTCTTACCTTTTCTTGCTTTCTTTATATCTGGCTGGCTGGAGCTGTGTTGCTCCGGTCATGTCCCTCTTTCTCACCTCCTTCTTCTCCTATTTATTCTCTCTCCTTGCCAGACCCCCCCTATCCCTCTCCCAATCAGGTGCCTTAGGCAGGCAAGATGAAACAGATGAAACCTATCTTTACATAATTAAACACACATCCTTACATCATTACACAAATGCAGCTTAAACAAAAGTAACACACTTTTACACAGTTGAAGTAATGTTCTGCAGCATAAACAAATGTAACACAGCTTTGCCTAGCTAAAATAATATTCTGCAACAGATTATTTGATTGCTGAGGGTTTTAATGTTCCATGTGTACACTTAAAGAAGACTTTTATTAGTAATTACATATGTACACATTGAGGACAGTATCATTAGAGGCCAGAAGAGGGCATGGGATCCCCTGGAGTTGGAGTTTCAGGAGGTTGTAAGCCCTGACATTGGTCCTGGGATCCCAACTGGAGTCCTCTCAAGAACTGTCTGTACTCTTAACCACTGAATCATCTCTCTAGCCCCTTCCACGTATATATTTTGTTTGTGCTCTCAGTACAGATTTGGTTGATTAATTTAAGCCTGCACAAAATTGGACTATCCAGGAGGATCAACAACTCTGTAGCATTGTTGAAACATATCCTTAATTACTGAAGAGTGATGGAAGCCCTTTCAATAAGGACAAAAAGACTTTAAAGCTGGGCCTACCTTGCTGTGGAATAATTCTTTTGTACACTGTGAAGATTTGTCACCGTGAGTGGTTTAATAAACAAGCTGACTGATAGCTAAACAGAATAAGTTTAGGCAGGAGAGCTAGACTAAGAGAATGTTGGGAGGAAGAAGGGCAGAGTCTGGAGTCACCAGCCAGATGCAGAGGGAGCTGGAGATGAACGTGCCAGGCTAATAAAGGTACCGCCATGTGTCAGAGCATACATAAGGAATATGAGTTAACTTAAAATGGGAGAGCTAGTTAGTAATAAGTCTGAACTAGTGGCCAAGCATTTGTAATTAATATTAAGCCTCTGAGTGATTATTTCAGAGTGGCTGCAGGACAGGAAAACTCCACCTACACTACCTCAAAACTGTCCCAACAGAGATAGAGGCCTCTGACTTGCACCCCATGTGTTCTTTAATTAATAAATAGATTCACCAAATTCATGTTGACCTACCAGTAGCTGGGTACTGTACAGTGAACTGTGAACATGAACGTGGGCCTGCACAATGTCACCTTTCAGTGACTTAATTGGTCATGCAAGTCTCCTCTTAGCTGCCGTGACTTTGGATTAAATGTTTGAAACCATTTCATTTCGAATAAGGCAGGGCTGCTGGCAAGCGAAGGGAATCTGGCAGCTGTTCTTCAAGCTGGTTCAGACAAGGTTCACATTCAGATGGAGACTATAGCCTGTACTGGGAAAACAGCTGTGGAGCCCTGTAGCTGTGGAAGTGTGTTGGGAGGAAGGAGCACTAAGGACAGTTGCAAACCACTTTCTACCCTCGGCCCGTAGTGTTTCCCCATTGACCTCTGTAGCACAGTTAGAAGTTTTGGAAGTTTCTCTCCTGGGCTGGCAGATATCTGTCAGATGTTCATTCTACTGCTGGTTCCCTTATACCCAATGAGACAACACAGAAAGTGTCAGCTCTGTCATGTGTCTGCATTTTAAACTATTGAAGACAGCAGATCATCTATTTGAAGGATGGTAGGGACCTGGGGAGATGGGGTGTCATGTTCCTAGAGGGCAGGGTCCACACTGTGCATAGTTTTGTTATGTTACTAGGTAAACTGTATGGACAGTAAAGCTGGGCAACATAGCCAGCCTGGCTTACATGGCTAGACCCTGTCTAAAAACAAACAAACAAACAAACAAACAAACAAACAAACAAACAAACCCAAACCAGTGCTTTAATCCCAGCACTGAGGAGGCAGAAGCAGATGGATCTCTGTGAGTTCATGGCCAGCCTGGTCTATAGAGTGAGATCCAGGATAGCCAGGGCTGTTACACAGAGAAACCCTGTCTTGGAAAACTAACCAACCAACCAACCAACCAACCAACCAACCAAACAAACAAACAAACAAACAAACCCAAAACCAAAGAAATGGAGCTAATTTTCTTTCCATTGAATGTGAGAAACATGTCATTCTAGGGGACGTCATGGCTTCCAGTTTTTTTTTTTTTCCTTTTCTTTTTCTCTGTGTCAGATCTTTCTGGAAGAAGTGAGCCCTGAAGCTAATTTTGGAGCACCCAGGCTGAGTCATCAAGGCCTCTAGCCAACGGTCAAACAGCAAGTGATGGGCACCACCAAGTGAGTGAATTTGGGAAGCATTCTCCAGGAGTTTGGGATCTTGAGCCAGAACTAACCAGCTAGTTAACCCCCAAACTCCTGATCCCACAGAAGCTGTGAGATAAGCTATATGCCGTCTTGGGTTAACTTACTACAGAGCAATAAATAACCCACACAGTGAATTTTGTTACGAAATTTCTTCACAGTAGTCTAAACAGAACAGACAAAATTTAATTATCCGAGTTTATAATTAAATCTCTAGCAAAAAATAAGTAAATAAAATAAAAAAAAAACTGGGCAATACTGGGAAAAGAACATAGGGACTCTACATGCTAGACAAGTGCCAGCCTCTTTATTTGTTTTTGAAATGGGGTCTCTCTATCTTCCCTTGGCTGTCCTGGTACTCTCAACGTAGACCAGGTTGGCCTCAGACCCACCAAGACGCATGTTTCTGCTGCCCAAGTGCTGGGACTAACAGTGCCTGCTAGCATGTCTGCCTTTACTCTTTATTGTGAGACAAGGTCTAACAAAGTTACCCAGGTAAGCTCAGATTTATTTTTTAAAAAATTGTGTGTGTGTGTGTGTGTGTGTGTGTGTGTGTGTGTGTGTGTACCATAGCACACTTGTAGAGGTCAGATAACAACTTGCAGGAGTGGGTCGCAGTGAATAAACTCAGGTCACTATGCAAGCATCTTCACCCCTGAGGACTTGAACTTTCAGTCCTCCTTCAGCCTCCCAGGGAGGATATGCCAGGTCCATGCCACTTGGCCCGGCTCAGCTTTGTAAGTGATGCTTTGTAACTTTGTGACTTTGAGAAGCAACGAAATGGCTCAGGCAGTTGCCAAATGAAGTAACTTGAGCTGGAAAGACAATGAAAGAAATCATTTCAGCTGTAGGAAAGTTTTGCTAGAAAATTGTGGAAGACTGTTTCACTAAAGCGAAAAACCTTCAATAAAGCCACCAAACCATTGCCTGGATAAGACAAAACTTTTCAACACTACTAAAGGTCAATGGGCTGGATGGTTTTCAATGGCGGTCACGCTTCCTTATTTTAGGTGAGTCATTTGACAGAAAGACAACCCAATAGATAATTTGGATCCATTTTATTTCAAAGGACCTCCAAACTTAGGAAGAAGTATCAATCAACCTAAGAAAATGGACTCAGGCTGTGGCTATTTACAGCTCTATTGCATCTGCTAATAATGAGGTAGAGACAGAATGAGGTATAAACCATTAGCTTTGTCTGATGTGGGGCTCCAGATACGGTGAATTCAACATCAAAACACCCAGGACCTAGAGAGGTGTCTTAGTGTCTAAAGGCACTCACTACTCTAGCAAAACACCTGAATTTGGTAGACATGTGGACTCACAACCTCTTCTAACTTCAGTTTCAGGGGATCGGCTGATCCCCCATCTGTCTCCCAAGGGCATCCGTACTCACATATATGGGAATTTTTTAAAAATCCAAATTTTCTGATATTTTGAAAGGAGAAACTGATGTTCCTTTTTTTGTTTCATTTGACCATATGCTATGTATAGAGAATATTTGTGCTTGGCTTTATGAAGAAGTCTCTATGGAAAGGAACCGTGGACACTGTCGTTAAAATTACTCAGAAAGCACCAGGAGATGCCGTGAACCACCTTTTTATGAAATGACTGAAACAGAAAAGGATGGCGATGGCTATGTGCTCTGTGCCCACACTCATCATTGAGTCACAGAGGATTACTGTTGGTTAGCTCATTTCAAGATTTTCTTGAAACAGAGGCATGCTTGGCAAATAGTCAATAATTAAAGCAAAAAACAAAACAAAACAAAACAAAAAAACCAAAAACCAAAAAACCCAAAGATGACAGTGAGCATTCTCTGCTGTCACATTACATATGGATGAACTAAATTTGGAGTGTCAAGATGTTGACCTCTGGTCAATTTAAGTGGATATGAAGATTTATGAGGAGATGTGTGTAAACTTTTCAAATCACACTGTATTTGATGTGTGCCCTTCCCTCCTGTCCATCCCTTTGTCTCTCTTGTCCCCTGTAGCAACTTTACTTTACTTCCATGTCATATATACACACATGATTTTATGTATCTATATAAACTCCAGGAGCCACAAGTGAGAGAACATACATAGTATCTGTCTTTCCAAGACTGGCTTAATTCATTTATCTTCACTTAATTCCCATTATCCTTCAGATAACATGACCCCACTCTTCACAGATGAAAAGAATCCCATTGTGTACCCATCACACATTTTCCTCATCCATTCCTCTGCTGCTGGGCACCTAGATTGGCTGCATGACTCTGCTCCTATGATGGGTGCTGCAGTAAACAGAGATGTGCAAGTATCTCTGTGATGTGTTGACTTAGAGTCCTTCAGGGAAATGCCCAGAAGAGCTGCAGCTGGATCTGTTGTTAGTTTTTTGTGAACCCTCCACTCTGACTTCTATAGTGACTGACTACTTTATATTCTCACCAGCAGTGTGTAAGAGAACTCTTAGGTCCATGTCCTTGACAGTAGTGTTTATTAACAGTATTTAAAAAAATCAGTTAGGGACCATAGAGTGTTTACTAACTCAGTCAGATTTGATGGCATGTACTTGTAATTCCAGTTCTCTCTCTCTCTCTCTCTCTCTCTCTCTCTCTCTCTCTCTCTCTCTCTCTCTCTTTGTAAACAGGTGGATTCCTGGGGCTCAGTAACAAGTCAGCCTAAACTACATGTTGAGCTCTAAGCCAATGAGAGACAGTGTCTCGAGGAAAAGGTGGTTAATACTCCTGAGGAATGACACATGAATACTCCTGAGGAATGACACATGAAGTTGTCCTCTGCCTCCATGTGCATACACATGCACACACACACACACACACACACACACACACACACGCACCTTTATACACATCATAGTAAAGACGCAAGACCTGTGCTGCTCGCAGGAGTCAGCTCTGCTGCTGGTCTCCTCCCTGACTCGGCATCCTCAGTGGTCCTCCAGGAAGCAGCTTGGGTATGCTCAGCAGATCCATTCACCTCAGAGCTCCATACCCACTTAGTTCTTGTTTGCCCCCTGCTGCTGTAACCCCAAGGGACTCTCCTGTGCACCCCTTGCCATGTTTATTTGCCAAATCCCAGCTATGCTGACTTGACATGTAGGGTGACTTTTCAGGATCTTCTAATATTTGGGGGAAACAAATCTAGTTTCTTTTGTCCAACCCCAAATGGTCTGCGAGAGGGGGAACAATACTTTTCTATGCCATCAGAATGACATTAGATCCAGGTTGTCAAAAAAGGGAGGGATATAAAATTTTGGACATGGAAATATAAAAGCATTTAGCAAAACTCTGGTGGGTGAACTTGTGTTTTTATCAGCTGCCGACCTCCACACAGGCTGTGGCAGGTTAAGACAACCCAGGCAGCTCAGAGTGGTTGGTACAATGGAGATGGCTGCCTCTCCCTGGGTCACCATGCTGGCAGCTGGGGAAAGGAGAGAGACAGAGGAAACCCATCCCACCTGACCTGGGCAGACATGCCTTGTTTAGATTAGGTTTGGACATAGGTGCCACTCTTAGACGAGGCGTTCGATGACCTCCGCTGGCCGCAGGTGGTGATGGAGCCAGAGCTATCGGGAAAGAGTGAAGACAAACCTGACCGTCTTCTCTTTCACTTTGGTTGTCTTCTCCCACACCGAGCACAGTGTGAGACACTCCCGGAGTCTAGGAAGTGCTCACATGAAGCTTCAAATGGTCCTGGGTCTGAAGTCTCTCCCTAAGTCTCTGGGGTTCTCATTACTGTGGCGCCCATGAGGGTGGCCTGTTGGAGACTTCACTAGGACCTGTGGTACCTGCCAAGCACTCGGTGTCCCTAGGGACCAGGTAGGAGCCATCCAGCAGCTAGCAAGCAGGGCAGCTCTAGTAGAAGACCAGGAAGAAGCGGGGAGGAGAAAGTGGGGACAGCAAATAGACAAACAGGGGCATTAGACACAGACCAGGACGGGGACAACTTTCCAGTCCTCAAATGATTGATTACACACTGTCCCTGAGGTTCCTGGGTAGGACTCTGACCCCTAAGCAGGGCTCCTCCTGGTCCCCAAGCATCCTCCACACCTATGCATGGCTCCAGGTAAGGGAGCCAGGCAGGTCAGGGACAGCAGCTCCATCACTTTCAAACACCCAGGCAGGCACATGTACACATGCCACATCTAGTTGTGACCACTTAGTGATACAAACCGATGTGAGTGCCTCATTTGAAATCTGAAACTGGCTAGTCCCACCCAGCCAAGAACTGACGCTTCTCCTTCCCACCACCCGCAGCCTCTGAGATGGCCCTGCTCCCCCCGAGAAGTCGCCTTATTGGGGACACTCTTTCACCTTTCCCTAAGAGTGTGGCACTGTACTTACCAGAAATGTGTATTTGAGAACTAATAAAAATACCAGCAGCCAGATGTGGCGGTGCATGCTTTTTAATCCCAGCACTTGGGAGGCAGAGGCAAGCAGAGCTCTGTGAGTCTGAAGCCAGCCTGGTCTACCTTGCAAGTTCTAGGCCAGACAGGGTTATACAATGAGACCCTGTCTCCAAATATGCATCAGCTGTAGATTCTTTAAAAAACAAAGCAAAATCATGGTGTGTGTGTGTGTGTGTGTGTGTGTGTGTGTGTGTGTGTGTTTTGTGCATATGCACACCAGGGCACGCACTCCTGCAGGCAATGTGTGCAGGTCACAGACTGATGTCAGGATCTTTCATTGATAGCTTCTCTAGTTTTTGAGACAGGTTCTCTTAATGAACCTGGAACTTGCCATTTTATTTAGACTGGCCAGCAAGCTTCCAGGATCCACCTAGTGCTGGGGTTACAGGCACGCATGCCGCCATGTCCAGCTTATGAGGGTACTGAGAACTGAACTTCGAGTCTCACACTGTGCAACAGGTACTTTCCCCACTAAGCCAACTCCCCAGAATAGATTCTGCTGTGGATATCGCTCTGTATAAATAAAATGCTGATTGGTCAGTAGCCAGGCAGGAAGTATAGGCGGGAATTCTGGGAACAGGAAGGCTGAGTCAGGAGATGCTGCCAGCTGCCGCCATGAGTACCAACATGTAAGATACTGGTAAGCCACGAGCCATGTGGCAAGGTATAGATTTATAGAAATGGGTTAATTTAAGATGTAAGAACAGTCAGCAAGAAGCCTGCCATGGCCATACAGTTTATAAGTGATATAAGTCTCTGTGTGTTCACTTGGTTGAGTCTGAGTGGCTGCGGGACTGGTGGGTGAGAGAGCTTTGTCCTGACTGTGGGCCAGGCAGGACCAAAAAAACTCCAGCTACAAGATTCCCTGGTTGACATTTTAGCTGTTAGCGAAATGCAGTGGAAAATGCCATCCCATTACAGTCTCAATTGGATTTGTAGTATCCACTCATGTTTTTGAATGGGCTTTTGACTGGATGCTATTTTATTTCTAAACGTCAACACGATTTGTAAGAAATAACAGCGGTTCTGGCCTAAGATCTCAACCATAACTCTCAATTTTTAAAATTCAGTTTCCAGCATTGGTTCTCAACGGCGCTACTTCACAACATGGAGAGACTTATTTCCTGCCGCGATTTAGGATGCAGTCCAGCGTCATCTGAGGGTAGACATCAAGGGTACAGCTCAACATTCTGTCGTGCGTGAGTGTGGTATTCCCCCGAATCCACGCATGCTCCAGCTTGTGAACAGCCGAGGTGAGGAAGGCTGGTTCGCAGGGAAGAAGCCAGCCCCAAACCCCAGGAGTTTCACCTGCAGAGAAAGCTTTCCTATGGGATGCATTCTGAAGCTGTGTTCTAGCTTCCTCTTTATTAGGAGCTGGGTGTGATGCAGACTCTGAATTCTGCAACAATAGTCACTGCATAATGCTGTCATGGCAATTAAAAGAGTGGAGACCCACGAAAGCATCGGATTTCACGTCCAGGTGTCACAGAAGAGTTTGCAATTGCCAGCATTCTCTGTGGATCATCCGCTTTGTTTGTTTGTTTTTACTGGTTAAATGCACTTGTATTAAAATACTGTGGAAGAAACCACAGGGTAAGACAGTGAAATATCCACTGCTTTGCTGCAGGCTGGCTGGCCCAGGAGAGGCTCCCAGAAGGATTTCCACCTAGTTTCTTTCCTTCTTTCTTACTGTTCTCACTGGGCATGGGATGTGCAGTGAAGGCCACCCAGTAGACCTTCCCTCAAGGAAACTCTGCTCCCTTCTCCCAATGCACAGATTCCCCCTTAGTGCTTGTCCCCAGGAGTGGATGGCATATGGGAGCACAGGATTATTTGGGACCCAGTGAAACACGGCCTTGTCTACCCTGGGTCTACACAGGCCGGGGGGTGGGCCCTCACGGCCTCTAGCACTTTGACTCGTGTTTTTCCAACTCCTTGAACTCATGCCCCGTGGCATCTCTGGATGCTGCTGCTTCAGTTCACACCCGTAGTCACGGTCAGAGGTGGGCCTGCTTCCCAGCGCTATTTGAAACGTGACATATATACAAAGGCTAACTGAAAACCGGCAAGCAGTCAGCTTGCTGGGCGTTGGCCTCCTATGGTCCTGCAGTGGAGTCTACCTTTCTTACCTCTTCGGTGTCCTTTACATCCCCAGGGCACTGGCTCTAAGTTTGCTTTAAAAAAAAAAAAAAAAAAAAAAAAAAAAGGAAGAAAAAAATTGAATTCATGTGCTATGCTTAAAAAGATGGGGCCAGTGAGACGGCTCAGCATTTAAAGGTGATGGCTACGGATGCCTGATGGCCTGATCTTAATGCCCAGGATTCACATGATAGAAAGAGGGAACTGACTCCCTTCAAGTTGTCCCCTGTCCTTCACACATATGCTGTGGCACGCACACACACACACACACACACACACACACACACACACACACACACGTACACACGCACACATACACACACACACACACATTGAAGAAAAAAATTAGAATGAAAGCTGATTCCTAATAAACAAATATGACATCAAGTAATGATATTTTTCAGTGGGAAAAAGTAAAACCACATGGCTTTGGGGGTTGAAGAGATGGCTCAGTGCTTAAGAGCACCGGCTGCAGGACCTGGCTTCAGTTCTGGTGACTGACAACCATCTGTAAATCCAGTCCTGGGGATCCAAAGCCCTCTTCTGGCACCGCACACACGTGGTACACATACATACATGCAGGCAAACATTGACGCACATAAAAATAAATAAACCTTAAAAAAGCCACACTGCTCTCTCTAACATTTCATTTTTTAAATTTTTTTTTTCTAGCAGTACATTCTTTAAAAGAAGTTAACAACTTCAATTCCAAATATAAGGATTAAATAATGCAAATGAAAAGCTGTTGTTTTCGGTGAGGCTCCCGCCTAATGACCCTGGGAGAAAGTACTCTTATAACTGAACCGATGCAAAAGTCCCTTAGAAAAGCTTCATGTGTTGCCTGTAAAGAGTCTTCTTAAGGTCACTTTACGTCTAGACCATCGCCTTGTCTCCCGTGGAGGAGCTCTGCTTGGTAATGGCTTGTGGTTCCACAGTGTTTTGTGTATGGGAAGCAGGGACGAAGAGACACTAACTAGAGTCACTCTGACTGGAGGGTCCGTCCGCCATGGATATTCCCCAACACTGCCACATTTCCCCTCAGCCTTCAGCAAGACACAAAAGAAAATCAAGTCCCACCTCACCCATGACCTCCATCTCCCCCGTTGGTGGTGTTAAGAGGCCCCTGTGCATCAAGTCCAGAGCTCTCACGAGACCCAGTGTGCTTATGAAGGAATCTGCAGGCTTTGAGCATCACCCGGCTGGGCCAGGGGTCTGCAGTCAGCAGCATCTGGTGCTGCTGGGTTCCCCAGGTGACCCCTGCCCGGAAGCACTTCTTCCCTCAGAGACAGGGAAAGATGCAGCGCTCCTGACAGTACAGAGAAAGGCCCACGAAGCCACACTAGGCATCTGAGTCCCCCGCGAGCTGTCCAGTCCCCCGCGAGCTGCCCACTCGGTGCCGGTGTTTACTGCTGGGACAAGAGCGCGTTCCGGTTGGCTTTCATCTTTTCCAGTCGCTTCACCAGGTGGCCATTGCTCACCTCCAGCTCTTCTGTTTTGTCCAGTGCGGATCGAAGCTGGAAGGAGGAGGAAAGGCAATGAATGAGTTTGGGGAACCAGGCTTCCCCGCAACGTGACGGGGTTTTGCGTGGCTAAGAGTCCAGCCCTACTGGAAAGCACCACTACAACCCACACGCACTGAAATCCTAAAAATCACGTGTGTGCATGTTTTTCTTTTTTTTTTTTTCCTTTTTAAATACTTGGTCACATGTTTATTTGTGAAAGTTAGTACTCTATGTATATGTTTATGTCTGTGTACCATGTGCTTGCAGGTACCTAAGGAGGCCAGAAGAGTGCACCTGAATCTCTGAACTGGAACTATAGACATTTGTGAGCTGTCATGTGAGTGCAGGGAATTGAACCTGGGTCCTCTGCAAGAGCAGCAAGTACTCTTAACCACAGAGTTATTGCTCTATCCTATGTTTCTTAATTGAAAAACAATATATGGTTCCCAGTTCTGGCATCTTAACTGGGAGACATTCCTTATCCGGAACTAGACTCCAGACCCACAGTACCTTGTGGGTCTTGATGGGCCCAGAAATGGTGAGTGTAGTGAGCCATCAAATACAAATGAAACGGAGCCTGGACCAGTTGGAGAAGGTAGCTCTCTGGTGTGGTCAGAACCCCAAACAGCCACAGCCTAGAGCCGGGGCAGAGGGCCTGGGCAGCATCTAGGTAGCCATGCGAGCAGGCTGCTTCTAGGCTTGCTGGCATCATGGCAGAGGGCTGGCCCCAGGGAGGGAGCTCCCTACCATAGAGGTGGAGCTGTCGGTGGGTAGGGCACAGCTCTGCTTTCTAACTTTGCAGATAGCTGGGTTCTAGGAAAGAAGATTCCACCTTCTGCTTCCCACCTCCTTCCTCAGGCCTGGGATGTTCCTCTGGCTCACAATCAAGCTTAACCTCACAGAACACTGAACTCGAAAACGGAGAAACCATGGGGGTTGGGTGGGTGGCGGGAAGCAATGCCCAAAGACTAAATACATGCTAGTGGTTGGGAATGGCAAACAGAATGCTAGGTTTGCAATACTTAAAGAAATGATTTCATTATTAACTGTGCCCGCTCTCCAGCATGCAGCCACAGTCCCAGCAGATGCTGTATTTTCCAAGTGGGCATCTTTGCCAAGTGTTTTCGGGAAAGTAAAACATTCAGTCTTCAAAGAGGGAGTAAAAGCATGGCAGGTGGCCTCCAACCACTCAGCCCAGCGCTGGCCTCCACCCCTGCCTGCCTCTCCTAGTTGCCCTGTGTAGCACAAAGTATGCAGGCGTTAAGAGGCCTGGCTGCTCCTTTATCTCATAATAACTTGATGTTTATGGACGAGTCCTGCAGCGCATGCTCAGAGGGGTCCCAGCTGGCTGTACCATGATGCCTTTGGTAGCATGTCAGAACTTGAGGGTGGCCGGGCTGAGCGGGTAATGAATGGCCCAGACTTGGTCAATTCACTCTCTACTGACCTTAAGGGACAGTCGTGGCCCATTTGTCCCCTAGAAAAGGCCTAGGAAGTTTACCTCTCTTTGGAGTTTCCGTTTCTCTGCCTTTAGTTCATCTTCTATTTTTTCTGCGTTTTCAGCGGCTGATCTATAGCGTGTTACTTGGCTTTCTAACCTTATTACCTGAAAGGAAGGGGAAAGGCATTGACACAAATTCATCCACCGTATTCTTTTGCAGTTTGCTTTACTGTATTTGTGGTCAAAGGACATGATTTAATAAAACTGAAAACACACACTTGAAAGTGTGGCATTTCTAAGTGACCCCATCCTGACAACAAATGGCCCCAGTCTAAAGGGTGGATCTCTCTTTACTTTCATTTTTCCCTTGTGGGACTTGAAAGTGCTTGCAAAAAGACCGGAGTTCGATTCCCAGACCTCGAATAAAAGGCTGAGCACGGGGGTCAGAATGTTGCCCTCTGGCCTGCGCTCACTGGCCTGGGCAGAATGTGAGGCCGAATGATGCGGGTGGGACCTCAGCACACATCCTCGGCTGCTGCCCTGGAAGGCCAGGAGTGATGTGCAAGAGCAGAGGGAGGCTTGATGTGGATGTGGCGGGTGCGTGTCCACATCCCAGCACTTGGAACCCAGAGGCAGGAGGATCACAAACTCAAATACAAATTCATAGCGGCCATCCTAGATATATAGCAATACCCTTGGTTGCTATGAAAAGTTCCAGCACGTATATCCATAGCTGAGGGGAAGTGCTTCCTTTGGACTCATCCTGGAATGTACCATAGGCTACCCCTAGGATCGCGGATGCAGAGGTGGGAGGGCCCCAGGTTTGTTCATCAGGAGGAACTCACCTGGCTTGGGGGAGAAAGGCTAGAAGTTCAGGGAAGGAGATGTCTTAGCATGACGTGTGTTGAATTAACAACTATTTTAATTATTCTTCTGTGTATGTGTGTTCATGTGTGTGCGGGTGCACATGTGTGCACATGCATGGGGGAGCAGAAAACGACACCCAGTGTTGTTCTTCAAGAGCCATCCACCGGGTGTTCTTTGAAACAGGGTCCTCACTGGCCTGCAGCTCGGCTGGCAGGCTAGTAAGCACGGGGATGGAACGGTAAGCTCTTGCCACCACACTCAACTTTTTATGTGGATCCTGGGGATCCAGTTCAGGTCGTCTTGCAGGCACTTGATAGACTGAGCCATCTCCCATATAAAATAAACAGTAAAGAAAGTCTAAGACATTCACAAGCCACATTGACATGAGCTGTTTCGTTACAACATTTAAATAACATCAGTACCATGGTGACAACAACCTTTCCTTCCCAACTCTGCGAGCAGTGCCTCGAAAGCCAGGCTTGTGGCACTCTCTTATGATGCCAGCACTTGAAAACAGAGTCAGGAGAATCAGGAGTTCAAGGTCACCCTTGGCTACATAGTGGGTTTGAGGCTAGCCTGGGCTACATAAGACCCTGTCTCAAAAACAAAAGACTAAGTAAATAAATGCCTCAAGAGACTTACTTGCCTCTTTAACCACACCCTCAGGACGTGTGTGTGTGTGTGTGTGTGTGTGTGTGTGTGTGCGCGCGTGTTTGTGTGAAGGCCAGAGGGTGACATCAGGCATCTTCTTCATTCACTTTCTACCCTAGACTTGAGACAGGGTCTCTCACGGAACCTGGACTCCACTGACTAGCTAGCCTGACTGGCCAGCAAGTCCAAAGGACCCTCCTGTCTCCCCCATCCAGGAAAGGCATACAGACACGCTGCACCACACCTGACTTCTCACATGGGAACTGGGGATCTGAACTCAGTTCATCACCCTGCCTCTCCAGAACCACTTATTCGCCAAGTCACTATGGAAATGGTTCTCAACCTGTGGGTCGTGACCCCTGGGCTGCTGAATGACCCTTTCATAGGGGTCTCCAAAGACAATCAGAAATCACAGGTATTTACATTATGATTCATAATAGTAGCAAAATTACAGTTATAAAGTAGCAACAAAAATAATTTTGTGGTTGGGGTCACCACAACATGAGGAAGTGTATTAAAGGGTCTCAGTATTAGGAAGGTTGAGGACCACTGCTCTGTTGCTTTTTGCCCCCACCTCAGGCTCTACTCCAGCTACCCGTCTATAAACTGCCCAGGACTGAGAGGAGTCGCACATACATTTTGTTCTAAGGCAGTTATCTCTTGCTCAGACTTTGCAAGTTTAAATTTGAGGTCGCTGATCTGTCTGTTGGCATCTCCTAAAGGGCGACAAAAAAGGGACATGGGTTAAATTCTCAGGCGCTAGACCATTCTGTTCCTGGGAACCAGCTCTTCTAGAATCATCTCACACGTCTTCAAGTTCTAGTCTCAGTCTCCACAGAATCAGACAAGGCATGCCTTCCTTGAGTCCTCCTGGCCAGAAACATGCCTGGTATCTCTTATGTATAGGCAGGAGACCCAAGACAAGAAGGAACCCCCAAAGATGCAGGAAGAAGACGCAGGAGAGGGGCGGGACATAACCTCCTCCCCCGTAAACTTGTCTCTAGTAGACTAGCATGAAGCATCATATCGGCAGACCCAAACACTATCACATGAAGCAAAGCAAATATGTTTCCTCCATGCCCCCCTGTGCATTCTGGGACACTAGCTCCATCCCACAGGCTCATGCTGCCCCCTGCCCACTTTGCTCCACCCACAAAAAAAGGTCTTTGTGCTGTGGAACCCAGGAACTACCAAGGGACAGGAGGGAATGCCGGGAATCTTCACCACACGCGTTTACAATCAGCACACAGGAAGCACGCATTTCCACACAGGAGGCAACATTTACTTTGCAGATCCAGGACATGCACGTCTGTCCCATTCTCCAAGATGCCGTCCTCTGGCCGCAGAAGGTCCTTGCTGTTCCTCTGTCTTCCCTCCAGCTGCTCTTTGAGCTTCTTAATCTGAAAACACCACCAGTAAAATCCGTTCATTTCTTTTTTTTTTTCTAAAGGAAACTGAAAAGCTGAATTTAGAGCCTGTCATACCCAGAATACAGCAGGCGACTGCCTTGCTGTTAGCGTGACCCCAAGGTGCTAGAGGCAAGGGTCACAGGAGTATACAGGAGAACTTCATGAAAAGGCTACAGTTGCCGGGCGGTGGTGGCGCACGCCTTTAATCCCAGCACTCGGGAGGCAGAGGCAGGCAGATCTCTGTGAGTTCGAGGCCAGCCTGGGCTACCAAGTGAGTTCCAGGAAAGGCGCAAAGCT
>CABHPQ010001631.1:17383-47835 GCA_902168405.1 Peromyscus aztecus
AAAAAAAAAAAAAAAAAAAAAAAAAAAAGAAAAGGCTACAGTCTAGCCTGGGCTCCACCAGTCCGAGGGATGAAATAATAAATAATAAAAACCAACCCAAAAGTTAAATGAAAAGATTCTGAGGACCAGAGCTCACCTCAGAAGGGAGTACTTCAGGCATGAATTCTTTTGTGACCCAATGCACAGTAATTCTTGTGTACATTGTACGTATGTGTTTGTGTGAACCTTTGTGTGTGTGGGTGTGTGCCTATGGAGGCCAGAGGTTAACACTGGGTATGTCCTTCCATTGTGCGCCACTGTTTTTTTGGTTTTGTTTGTTTGTTTGTTTGTTTTGAGATGGAGTCTCTCACTGAACCTAGTTTATGCACTCAGGGAAGGTGGCTGGTCAATCAGCTCCAGGGATCCACCTGCCTCCACCTCCCCAGCTCTGGGATTATAAGTGCATGTCATCATGTCCAGCTTTTACATGGGTGCTGGAGATTTGAACTCAGGTCCTCCTGCTTGTTCTGCCAGTACTTTATTGATTGAGCTATCTCCCCAAGCTTCTGTGAACAGTAGTTTCTCAGGCTGAAATTCTTCTGGGACTCAGGAGTAGACTGCACAACAAATATTTGAAATTAGTGTTTCATGATACCGACCTTTGCTTAGTCACAAAGATCTGAGGCCCCTTAAGGCCCATGGGTGCAGGTATGTGGGAAGGAAGTCCCTTATAAAGCTGTGTGCTTCTGCACAGAACCTGGTCAAGCAGCCTGTTGGCGTGGAGGCACTGGCCAGCGTTTATGGAGGGGGCCTTACAAGAGTCTTCTCTCGGAGATGGAGAAACACACAGGGTCGGAAGAGTGGCTAGCAGCCATTTGCTTTTCTGCACGGCCCACCCCCTCTACTTCAACACCACCTTGGATGCACGCTGCTTCCAAGGGATCACGTACAGGATCTGCAGTGCATACATGTTTCAAAATGTGCACAGGACCCACAAAGTCTCCTCTTGAGTTTAATCCAATGCTGAAAGGCTAACAGAACTGCAAAAAGCGAGGGAGAGTTGGAGGAACTGACTCCCTTGGAAAGTGGCTGAGGAATCATTTTTAACTATCCTGCAGATAAGAAGGATGAAACAGAGCCTTTTGGCATTTCCTGAAGTCAGAGAGAGGGACAAAGATAAGTCACGATTTAAACCATGTTGCCTTCTAAATGTTTATGTTTTCACTTATAGTTCTGGGCTGCTCTCAACCTTGGTCAGAGAAGCCTCTCTTAGCGGTGGGCAGTGCAGAGACTCATAACTGGTCAAAATGATGAGAATAAGAGCCTAAGCACTCAGCCCTAAAAGGGACATCTTTATCCCCCCCCACCCCCACCCGCAAGAGCTCAGGGAATGTCACAGGGAGGAGGCAGAGAGAATTTAAGAGGCAGACTGTGGGGAGGCGTGCCGTGAAACGCTGTCTTCTGGACATGAGATAGCTGTTGTACTCGTGAACTCACGGTAGCTGCGTCACCTGCACAACATTAAGTCAGTCAAAATTCCAGCATAGACCGGGATGTGCTCATTATGCCCCAGGCCTTAATGAGGGGCTATCGGTACTTCCTGATAGCTGCTTCTTCAGGCTGTTCCCATTGCTAAGTTTCTGTGCTCCAATGGTTGGTCCCACATCCATGCACATAAAGGCAGCGCTAACTGGCCTTAGTGCATTATTAGGGGGGGTGGGGAGAACATGAAGTTCAGAGGGGACATGTTGGGGGGACATGGGTGGAGTTGAAGGATGGAAATTTGGAGGTGGATATGACCCTATTTCCTTGCATACACGTATGAAATTCTCAAGAATAAAGAAAAATTATGATTAAAACCAATTTCGGTCAGTTATTCTAAGAAATGTCGCTGGAAAGGTCATCTGATTCTGAGTGCAGGGACAAGGGGAAGAGCAGGGTCACCCCCGCCCCCCCCCCTCTCTCCACCCTGCACTGCAACATTCACGGCTGAAGCAGCAACTCATGTTGATGTATCAAATGCTGCCCCGTGGTTTCAGGTCCTTGCTAAGCCTTTTGTGACAGAAATTTTCTATCTGGGTCAAATCATCAGGCCAGCGTTGTTCTCAGACACAGACATTTAGGGGTGTCCAGAGTGAGCAAGAGGGAAGGCTGAGAAGAGGTGCATGCTTTTAGGTACCTTACCCAAAATGTTGTAAAATAACAGAAAAGTGGTTACCTGCTCCAACAAGCATTCCCGTTCATCCATGAGCTTTTTCAACCTAACATCTGAAGAAACCAGAAAGACACAGGTGAATCTGAATTCTGCCCTTTCAGCATATCACCAACAGAATAACATACAGATCGGTTAGTGGATGAGCGATGAAGGTAGTTAAACACGTACCACGATGAATGAGGAGGCCACAGACAGGATGGGGAGGAGCTCAGCCAAGGGGTGGTGCCAGCCTCCCGACATGCTTCTCATCAGGACAGCCTCCGGCTCATGCAAACAGGCTAATCTTCTACTTAGGCTAGCATGCAAGAACGCTAGGGAGGTGCGCTGCAACACAAGATCTCACAGGCTTCACGGTTTAGCAATGTGCAATGTGGTCGCTCATGAGCACCAAAGTTTCAAGGAGAGCTTTTTCCGAGTTTACACTCCACATCTAGTTAGCTTTCTCATTTCTGGCACAGACTTCACCGACGTCAGAGTTTTAACTCTGTTTACAAACCACAAGCCCAGTGACAACATGTCCACTAAGCAAGTTATAATATGTTGTTACTCTTCTGAAAAAAAGCACAGTACCAACTTTGGTTCCTGTAATTCTTCCCATCCTGGGCATGGAAGGATGTGTGTGTGTGTGTGTGTGTGTGTGTGTGTGTGTGTGTGTGTGTGTGTGTGTATGTGTGTGTGTGTGTGATTCAGTCTCCCAAATCTCTCTAGGAGAGTACTAAAGACTCTCCGGTCTACAGGGAGAGCTGAGTCCAAGTGAGGATTTTCACATTTAAAGGCAAAACTCAGGATTCTTGGTACTGACAGAGATGCTGGATGCCTATGGGGACACTGTTACCATTTGTGTTGAGCCCAGGGTCCCCATGAGCAGCCATCTTGTGTTTTTCTTCTTCGGATGTATGGGAGGCCCAGTACGATGGTTAGGTGACTCCTAATGCCTAAGGGCTCACAGCCCAGCCTGCGGTGTCCTGACCGCTGCTTTCTATGGCCTTTTCAGATCTAGACAAAACTCTAAGTGGAACCCTTAAAACCTGGCCTAGACCTCCCATTCCCAACCTGATCTTGTTCTCACACTGCCAGTAATTAACTTGGATGAGCCATGTGTGAAAACCCACGCACATAAAGCTCATCTTTGTTTTCACTTCAGATCATCCAGACACATCCTAATCCAAGTTTGCTAACTATCTTCCAAAAACCTCTTAAGCTGTTACCCGGAAAGGCAGAATATAGCAAAATAAAAGCCAACAGAAAAATCTCAATAATAGTAATAATAATAGCTTTCTGAGATGGAGAGATGGCTCAGCTGTTAAAGGCTAGGCTTACAACTAAAATGTCAAGAATTAATGCAGTTTTCTGACCCTTTGGTGCTCTACTTTAATTTACAGCTCAGTGGCTTCTGCTACGTGTTTTATTCTTTCTTTTCCAAAATCTACCTAATAGTGAAGCAATTTAGCCTCACATAAAAACAAACAAACAAACAAACAAAAAAACCAAACAAAAACTATAGTTGTGATGAGCATGGACTTAAAGCTCATCTATCAATTACACAATATTATTTTTTTTCTCTTGACTTCAAATAACCTAGAAAAGCAGCAAAAAAATGAATGGTAAGATATCATGACAGAGGCAGTGGAGAACAGTGGGGGTGGTCTGAACTTCAGTTTTACGGAAGAGACCATGAAAAAGAGCTACTCAGAGACCAGGAAGAAGGATCGGAGAGGCAAACACAGAGTAAAGTGTCAAGAAAATGGAAAAACAGGAGTCAGGTTGTGGAAGTACGAGCCTGTAATGCCAGCTCTAAGGAGCTAAGGCAGGAGGGTCGCTGAGTTTCAGGCCAGTCTGAGCTACACAGTGAGTTCAAGGCCAGTCTGGAATATATAATGAGACCCTTAAAAAAAAAAAAAAGATAAAAAGGAAAAGTGAAAGTATTTGATGTTGACAGAGCAGAATCTACCTTGCTGTGGAGAGTGGGGTGCACTGGTATGCTCTGTGCTGAATCTCCCTACCTTGACTCTGTAAACAGCAGGTTCACTGATCTGTAACACTCGATGCTGAAACAGGCACTAACTACTCACTAAAGACAGCGGTTGTAATTTTCAGAGATGAGACACCAAAAAAGAATTCACATTATCCTGAACTTGAGGCTTTCTTTTGTACTCACGTTAAAATTAGTTGGCTGGCTATTAAAGTTATCTTTATATCATTAAAGGACTTATTTTTTAATTTTTTTGGCCAGGTGGTGGTGGCGCACACCTTTAACCCCAGCACTTGGGAGGCAGAGGCAGGCAGATCTCTGTGAGTTCCAGCCCAACCTGGTCTACAAAGCGAGTTCCAGGACAGTCAGGACTGTTACACAGAGAAACCCTGTCTTGACAAAACAAAACGAAATTAAAATTTTAGCAAAATCTCTGCTATGTTTTGAGACTCAGAAAATGGGAAAAAAAGAGACTTCTAGAAAATTCCTGAGGTAGCCAAACAAGTGCTGGAATTCTCCAAGCTCCTGGTTTCTTTGTCGTCTTGAGGTCTGAGAACCTTAGCGACTCTACCCTAGGGTCACTTAAGGCCAGTGAACCCCATAACTCCAAAAGGTGGGACTCACATCTTCAGTAGGCAAAAGGAAGCCTTCCCAGGTCTAGTGGTTTGTTCATGATAAATGTCTGCAATGTGTACTCTGCACTGTGTGGGGTACTTTCAGCCATCACATGCTCCTCCCCATTACCTAAGGGAGTTGTCTCCTTTCCATATGATCAAATGTGATGATGGGGGCACAGGAATGCACCAGCTGTCCCTTTCTCTGACCCCCCTCCTGATACCAACTCTGACGGAGCCTAACAGTGTCAGCTTCCACCTTCTCTGAGGCTAAAAGATGGCTGTTCAACTGTGTCTCTCCTGTAGTTACAGCATCCAAGGGGTCTGCATGGGTGAGGGATGAACCTCCTTCAGCCACTGGACTTTATAGCCAAGAAATGTGTAAAGGGGCAAGAAGTGTGTAAGGGTCAGTGGAAGTGGCCAAGGGGGTGGGTGAAATGCCTCTTCTCCCTGGAAAACAGTGTTCCAAGTATGACCACCACATGGCCCCAGCACAGGAACCACCCCTCTGTAGCTAGAGTTTTCCTGCCTGGCCCATGGTCAGGATAAATCTTTCACCTGCCAGTCCCACAGCCGCTCAGACCCAACCAAGTAAACACAGAGACTTATATTGCTTACAAACTGTATGGCTGTGGCAGGCTTCTTACTAACTGTCCTTATATCTTAAATTAATCCATTTCCATAAATCTATACCTTGCCACACGGCTCGTGGCTTACCAGCATCTTTACATGCTGCTTGTCCTGGCGGTGGCTGGCTGGCAGGCAGAGACTCCCTCTGCCTTCCTGTTCTTTTTATTCTCTCTGTTAGTCCCGCCTATACTTCCTGCCTAGCCACTGGCCAATCAGTGTTTTATTAGCAACACATTTGCCATACAGAACATCCCACAGCACCCCTCCCATCTTTCAGAGGCAGGCCATGGGGAACACATTTTACTGTCTGACCCTTAGCATAGAGACCACGTGACATGCTGCACAGTGTGGCCTCCTCAGAAGGGAGCAACTAGTAGAAAACAAGATCCTCAGGTAGGCTTCTAACCCCCCAGAGGTAGCCTTCAAGGGTCTGAGTAAGAGCAGACATTTGAAGTATGAATGGGAGCTTGACTGGAGCTGAGGCTCTGACTGCAGCCTTCTGGCCCTGCCCCAGAGCCCTGAGGTACAGCCTGCAGCCTGATTTGTTTGACATTCATGGCACAGGACAGCAGACACCAGCTCACCTGCCCCGTTTCTCAGGACACGCGTGCACACACGGCCAATGTTTCCTCATCACTTTACCCTCTTCCACAAACAGCCCTATGCACTGGGACATTTTAGCAGAGCAAATGGAGTCTTTCCCTAATTTAAGGGGGGGGGGGCGGGCACATGGATATGTCCACAGCGTACAGCAGATGGGCTGCGTGGCTGCTCTCTCGGCTTCTTTGGGCTCCCATACCAGTGCCTGGGCAGCCTCAACATGGGGTTCACTTGTTAATGATGAAGGAACTGAGAACTGGTCTTTCTGGAACCCCTGAGGGAGCTCAAAGCCAGAAGTGACTTCATGTGGGCACTGTGCAAAAAGCTGACAGGGTCAGAGTCAAGGGGCTCAAAGACCAGAACCATAGGCTTGTAAAATTATAAAATGTTTTTATTTCAATTCTAAGACACTTCAGTTTGCCTCAAATTTTACTGAGGTTTTGGTCTTTTTGACCCTCTCTACCTTGTAACAGTAATATGAGTTCACATGATCCCATAACATGTCAACAGTAGTCATACAGTACACAGCCTTGTGATTTTATATCCACCATTACTTTTAAATTCAACTTTACAATTATTTTCTAAATGCTTCTTTATATAGAAAATACATATTCCCTTCAGGCAGATAAAATAATAACTTTCCAATAAGAAAATACTGAGAAACAACAAATAAAAATATTTATACCAAACACAAAATGTTGGATTATAATCGAATGAGTCCTTTGCATAAGAACAAAGAACTTTTGTATTTTTTTTAATAATAAGTAGACATTCAGACAGGAAGATAACTTTAAAGTTAAAGAAATTTTAATGACTGTTTCTCCTAAACACTAAAGTAGGAAATGTAATTTCAGCTTGTCATTAACAGAAAAGAATAAAAATATAATATTCGTATAAAATGAATTTAGTATATCACTCATGTGAAGTGAAATAAAGATCTTTGATAAAATTAATTTGGGTACCATTGGCAATAAGATCCAAGAGCATTGGTGCAAAATACAGCACTTCTGTGAGGTAAAGGCATGCAGTTTCCCTGTGTCTTCTGATAGCTGTTTGAATCCCTACAGTGATTACTCTCTACCCTGAGGTCCAGCTCCTCTCCCCCAGTGACTTGTATGCTACCTATCAATCTAGCTCCTTTAAATACAGCTTATGATGTACATATTAAGATCAGATATGAAAATACATCTATTTTAATAAGACATAGTAGTTTGACTCTTCACTGCTCACAGTGCAGAAATCTAAGAATGCTGTGTGGTCACTTCCACTAGATGCTGATACATTTGGTCAAGAACATCCACATTCATCTCGGCCTAAAGCAAATGGTAAGTTTGGACCTTAAGGCTGGAATGCAGACATGACAGGGGCAGGGTGTCACCTGATGCTCATGGAATGTCCTCAGCTATAGCCGAAACTGAACACAATGGTGTCTAGGTGATCAATGGTTGAATACAAATCTACAAGCAACAGTCTATAACCTAAAGTAGTTGATACTTGGTGATTGACGGACACGTGGTACATCTGCAGAAACGGGAACATTCATGAACCTTGACAGTGGAGCTGAAGGATGGAACTCTTGAGGTTGGGCTTAGTGTGTTGGGTCCTGGGCCCGCTGTCTCCCCCGCTTGCCCGCCCGCCGCCTGCCTCTGCCTCCTCATGACATGGTGCAATCCTCCTTATTCTTGCTATTCTCAACCTCCCCTCTTGTCTGCACGCCACCTTCTGAACTGAAGCCCCCCAGCTCCCCTGACAGGTCACTGCTGTCTACACTGCAGCCATCCACAGCCTTCTCCACCGTCTGGCCTGGATGTTGGGACAGCACAGACCCCTCTTTACTTCCTCTCTTAGCATCCTTTCGGGGACCTTTCTTTCCCATCGGGGAGATGTCCCCTTCTTCACACTGGGGACTGTTCTGATCCAAGACATCCGTGTGGCCATCAGCGGGACCATCTGTGACAGGTTCTTCAACTTCCTCACCCTCAGCACTGGTGCCTGATGACTGCGCTGTGTCCGCCTCAGACGTCAACTTGTCTCCGTCGGCCGTTGCTTTCCCTGCCTGGGTTTTTACATCACCTTCCTCCTTTTGGTTCTGTTTTCCATTCGACTCACTTTTAGGATCTTCTGGGCAATCGGCACGTTCACTGCTTCCTGCCGTGATTTTTTGTGTGGGGTTTTCTGTGTCTTCACTCTGGGTTTCTGCCGCCTGTTTTTGGTCAGGATACTGGGTCTGCTCTTCTTCCTCCAGGTCACCCGCTTCTGTGTTCTGACAGTTTAACTCCTTGCTGGTGTCTCGGCGGGTATCCACTGAGGCTGGAGGTTTCTTCTTCTTGTTTTTCTTCTTCTTGTTCTTAGTCTTCCTCTGTGGTGAATCCAAGGCCTCTGCCTGCTGCTCACTCTTTTCTTTGTTGGGTTCTTTTGCATCAAGCGGTGCGCGTTTGGCGTCTGCGCTACCTGGGCCTGCTGTGTCCTGATGGCTCTGTACTATGGGAGCCCCAGGGGTGGCCTGGACTTCTGCCTGGATGGGCTTCTTGTCCCTTACTTCTGTGTACCCAGCCTTTGTAATAGCATTTTCTCCACCCACCTCAGGCTCGGCTACTCCCTGGGTGAGTTCTCCCTCTGAGCTCTGCTCTACCCCATCATTCATACATCTTCCATCATGACTCACTGTGTCTTCGCTGTGCTCCAAAGGACCGGAGGCTACTGTATCCACTTGTTCCCCAGCTACGGCTCCTCCTGCCTGTTCCACCTTCTCCATGGGGTTTCCACCTGTGCCCCTTGAGTCTGTACAGCTCACCCCATCAACTTCAGATGTTTGCCCCCAAACATCATGTGGGCATGGTTCGAAACTAACTTTTTCCAAATCTGTTTTCAAATCCTCTTGGTTTCCTTTATCCTGATGACCTACCGAGTTTTCACTTTGATTTTTGATACCCAAGGCGGCGGCGGCGGCAGGCCCTGACCCTTCACTGTCTAGACCTCCCAGGCAGTTGGACTGTTCAAAAGAGTTTCTGGTCCTACCATCTGGATTGTTTGTGACCTCACGTGACTCACTCTGCCCTGGGTTTTTGAGGAAAGAAGTGTTCTCTTGAGCTTGGCTCTGAACCTGCTGTTCACATTTGGCCCCTGGGAGTGGTCCTGGGGACAGGGCACTGTCTTCAGCGGGTTTCTGGTCCTCAGCCTTCTCACCCGGATGTGACACCCCTTTGTCCACACAATCCTTTACTGGGATGGGTCTGGGCTGCTCTTGCTCAGTATTCTGTAAGGTTCCTCCTGTCCCCACATTCTCCACAATTGCCTTTTTCACCTCCACTTCTTTGGCTTTTCCTAAAAGACCATTGAGAGAATTGAAGGGACCCCATGATGCGGTGGGGACTTAATACATATTAAAATGCAAACACATGTTCTAATTGCCACCCAGTTTTCTCCGAGGGGGAGGGAGAGAGAGAGAGAGAGAGAGAGAGAGAGAGAGAGAGAGAGAGAGAGAGAGACTGGAACCAAGCCTTTGTCAAGCCTATGTGCCAAAGCAGCAATTGCATTAGCTTGTTTTTGATAAGCAAAGGGCCACTGCCACCATCTTCAAGGCCAGAGTGGCTCCTACCATCTGGGAGGAACTGACTTTTAAAGGTGAGGTTATGATTTAACTGACAGAGAGAGCTGTGGATCAGGCAGGCAGCCAGCCACACGAAGGCTTTCAGAAAGGACTCTAGGTCCCCCTTCTGTAATCCTAACTCTAGACGCGCATCTAAATGCTCACACTCTCAGCCACTCAACTCCTATGAACCTCATAGTCCTAACAGCAGCCTCATGTTTCCTCAAAATAACATTCACTTTCAGAAACTGACTGGAAAGCCAGTCTCAAGGAAGATGCTTCTAGGGTAAACCCTTCAAGGCCGAAAGCAATCTATGTTCCCCTACCCAGCATTGTCTCCTTTGGAAAATGGAGACACATCAGATCTTTCATCCCCAGGGGAGTGATAAAGAACCCCAGCAAAGGAAAGTTGAAGATCAAGGTGAATGCTTAACCTACCCATCAAAAGCCTTATCAATCAGTCAATAAATTCCCAGCCTATTGGATATTATCTTATTGGAAGTGAAAGCCTGTCAATCTAAGAACCTTGTAGTCTCTACGGTGGATCGCTGATCCAGGAAAATGGTGGGAAATATCTGGCTTTTATTCAGAGGCAACTTAATGTCACCTTCAAAGATTCTCTACTATTGCACATGTTTAGTGGTATATAGTTCGTGTTAAAGAAACATCAGAAATAGGTAAATTTACAATAGATATACTGGGAAGTCCCCACAGCATTTCACCAATTAGATAGATACTACACCCCAAACCCTTTGGGGCCACTGACAAAAGTGGCATTTCTTCTTCTTTTAGCCATGTCACACGATTATCAGGAATATGTCAACTGTGCATAGAGATAATAGCAGGAGGAGCAGTCCCCTGAGGGGCCGTCCTGGAGGCACGGCCGAAACTGTGGGTTCTTCCTGTTTCGGCAGCTCGCATACCGACGAGAGCACATTGCTTTGACAATCACAAGGGGGAAATGGCCCCCAGAAGCCGGGGCCTACAGGCTTCTATGTGGACATCAGTGTATACAGTCACAGACTCCCGCCTCGCAAAAAACTAGCAACTGGATTTATCCCAAAGCCAGAATTTAAGGCTCATATTGTGAATCTTTCTGTCTCTGAAAATTAGAGAAAATATTCCTGTATCCATTAGCTTTCCCAATCGCTTATTCTTATAGAAGCTAAAACTGTGGCATACAGAGGAAGCCCCCTCTGTATAAGGTGGGTGAACTCCAACTCCTGTGAGCACACCCCACTTGCAGCAAGGACCACTCCCAGCGCCAAGGCTGCCTTCCATTCTCAGGGTGGGGACAGCAGCTTCAGGGCTGTCATCCCCAGGTGCCATCTGTCCCACTCAGGCACCTTATGCCCTCTCCAAATGCTTGTATGGTGGGTGCCCACGTGTGCCAGGCTGACAGGAAAATATGGCCAGTGAACCCACTTCACGGCCTCCACTGTTCTGACCTTTGGACAACTCTATTACAGGATTACGTTGACAGTCATAATTGGAATGCATCCAGAGAAAAGCCAAATGGAACGCTCAGCGCTGTCACCTGACTTTGAGCCTATCTCCTTCTGCTCAGCCTCGAAAAGCAAAAAAGAAATGTGTCCTTGAGCCATGGGTGGAAAGCGCTACACAAAATGCATGCTGCACAGCACTGTGGGTGATCACATGATTTGGCCGGGACACTACTATGAAGTGACAGAATGAATGGCATGCCGGAGTGACTGTTAACGATCAGTGGCCATCACTTCGATGCCCATGGTGCACAAAGGTGAATCAACGCTGACCACACAGCGAAAAGGATCTTACCTAGTGTCCCCTCCCCGGCTGACTTGAGGGCATTCAGCTCCTCCTTTGTCATCTTTGTAGGGGCTTGATGTCTGACGTCATTTAGTGTGTCTGAAGTCTCTCCGTTGGTGGCTATTTCTGAATTTATGATTATTCCATGTTTCTGCAAGTAAAACAGGTTTAACATAATACTCAGTGAGACCAGGTTAAACTCTGTTTTATTAATGATAAAGGGATAATATTTCCCTTGATGTAGATGCTAACTCCTCAGGGTTGGAGAAGTGCCTAGGCACACACTCACAGTCTATCAACAGAGGCAGATCTGCGATGCTTCCTTCTTGTATATTCCAAAACGCCCGTGGTTCTCAACCTTCCCAATGCTGTGATCTTTTAATGTAATTCCTAAATGTTGTGGTGACCCCCAACCATAAAATTATTTCATTGCTACTTCAAAACTGTAATTTTGCTGCTGTTATGAATCATCGTGTGACTATCTGATAGGGGACCCCTTTGGGGGGTCACGACCCACAGGTTGAGAACCTCTGCAATACACCCCCCCTCTTTTCTGGTGACAAGATACTTTAAAAAGGCTTTCTTCTAACTAGGGCAGTGACCTGTGGGCTGCCAAAGTGGAACATCAGGAAAGTGAACCTTTCACTATAAACTCTGACCACAGCCTTTAAAAGAGGGAGACCAGGATGAAGACAGGAATATGCAGGCGAGTTATGGAAGGACTGAGTGTAGTTTGCATAGAGATGGCATTTGCAGGTGGTCATGATGCTTCATATCTTCAAAAGGACCATCTGTGCTGAGGACATGGCCAGCCCCTTGGAAAGCAGCTGCCCACCTCATTTGCAGAGGACCTCTGCTATCTACTTGGTCCCCAACACTTTTTTCCCCTGGCTCTTTGGAGACACCCAGCTGCTGCACACAGCCTGGATGAGAAGCATCATTTAGGTCTTAGCTCTAAGCCTGTATCCAGACACTTTCCTGCTCTGACTTTGGGGAGATGGCACTGACATGTGTCTGGGGGCAGTCAGGATGTCGCCAAGACCACATCCCTCAGCACTACTGCGGCAGCAGTCTGTGAACCCACCTAGAGCTGCCTGCTGGTTTCCCCTGGGCATGGCCCTTACAAAAAGTGAAACTCGTTCTTCCTGTGATCTGGTGGGTAAGCTCGATTCCATCCCTCCACGTATCCCAGATACTGTTCAGCTAAGGAAGTCCTTGAACAAGAGGCTTAAACAAGGAAGCACATACATTCTAACAAGGGTAAGAAAATACTTAGATAAAGGCCAAACTCAGAGCTACAGCTCTGACCTACTTTCCAGATCTGTTTTGCTTGTAAACACCTGATGGTCCCAGGCAGGAGCATGGCCGGGCACTGATATCCTGCTTTGTGGGGATGGCTCACTGAAGGCTCGAATTTATTAACACAATCACAGTGACAACAGCAGAGCCAGCACCCGTGGCCACAGACACACAGGATCTCTCTGTGCAACCCTGGTCGTCTTGGAACCAACTCTGTAGACCAGCCTGGCCTCGAACTCACAGAGATCCACCTGCCTCTGCCTCCTGAGTGCTGGGATTAAAGGGGTGCGCCACCACCGCCCGGCGGCCTTGGTGCCTTTCTTGAACTGCACTTTGGTTTCGTACCTTTAACTCCTCTTTCAGCTTGACTGTTTCTTCTCTAAGGTCATCTCGTTCGCTCCGTATGGAATCAAAGAACTCTTTCTGTCTTTCTAATGCCTGAGTGTGCAGCAGAACAGAGAGAGAGAGAGAGAGAGAGAGAGGGAGAGAGAGAGAGAGAGAGGAGTTAGGGGTGGGGAGGGGGAGAGATTAGCACAGACAGCAGCATCAGCAAGAAGTAAGGACGAGGAGGCACTGCCATCCAGGGCACCAGTGAGAAAGGATGCTGTTGGGTTTATGCCGGCTTAGACCAGCTACTGTTCACACACCGGCATTTCAAAGCAAGGGATGCTGTGGAGGAAGGCTGCTTTACAGCATCCATTTCTGTCTTTCGTTTCCTCATTGCAGTGCTGGGGACCGAACCAGGGGTCTCACGCATGGGAGGCAAGTGGTCTACCGCTGAGCCACATCGCCAGGAAACCCCATTACTAGCTCAGTTTCCTTTACTTCTTTTTGGGGTGGGTGGGTGTTGTTTGTTTGTTTTTTTGAGATAGGGTCTCACTGTGTGGCCCTGGCTGGCCTGGAACTCGCCCCCATGGTGCTGGGATTAAAGGTGTGTGCCACCACTGCCTGGCACCTGATCTGCTTTTATCTCCCGACATGCTGCTGGAGAGTTAACAGGAGTCACATTGTCCTTTAAACGAGAGATACATGCAGAACAAGACAGGTTGCTGAAGAACCCCACTTTATAATTTTAGACATTTCTGAGTTTCTGTTCACATGTGTGCGTGTCTGTGTGCTGTTTCTGTGTATAATTCAGAGGACAATACCAGGTGTCATTCCTCAAATTCCATCCTCTTTGTTTCGTTTTTTTTTTTTTTTATTTAAAGACAGAGTGTCCCACTGGCCTGGTGGTCCCTGATTAGGCGAGGCTGACTGGGCAGTGCACCTAAGGAATGTTCCTATCTCTACACCTCTCCAGCGCCAGGGTTACAAATGTGTGTCACCACGCCTGGTCTGGTGACTAAAGTCGGGTCCTCGTGCCCACACGTTACCAGCAGCCATCTCCCGAGGCTATTTTTAGACATTGATTATGAGCATCTGTTGTTCAAAAAAATGTTCTGGAAGAGCATGTTTGCACACATGCATGTGTGCACAACGCATGAACACAATCTTTTAGCTATGGCTTGTGAATGTGTCAAAGTGGAATGGTGGGGCTTCACATTGCGAACATTTCTGTGCCATGGCAGATCACCTCTAAACCCGTCTTGGGGCCCTATCACATAGGTTGCTACTTTTTAGGTACCATGTGCCACTATGAGTCAGCAGTGACTTGGTGTGGGCCATTCTTCTCATTTATCACTCCTAAATGTGGATGGGCTGTCTCCTCCTCTCTGCTGAGGAGGGAGAGGGGTCTGATGAGGGCCTCCCTGTGGAGGTTTCAAAATGGGAATCCGTGGAGCACGGCATGCTGCCACCCACAGCATCACAAAACCCCGAGGGAAATCTGGAGTTTGATCCTCCACGTTGAGCTGCCCAGAGTCTTTCTCCCGGCATGGCCTGCATTGCACGTAGCTCCTTCTGGTGCAGCAGGGAGAGGGAAACAACTCCAACTACCCAGTGATGGTTCCATCCACCCGGGTAAGTGGGGGAGTCACCGTGCTACTCATGTTGCGTCCCATGGGGGTCACATGCGCACCCATGCAAACATTCTTCCAAACCAAAGCTTCCGCAGGGACCACATTTGCTGCCCCCGCCCCGCCCCCACCCCAACGGCTTTGCGAAGGCTCGAGGCTCCTACCCCTATCTTTTTGTCTTTCCACTCTATCGTTTCCTGAAGATCAGAGATCTCCCTGATAAACCCCGCCTGTTTCTGCTGCAGCTGTCGGATTTCCTGAGGAGAGGAACAGACAGAAAGAAAGCAGATACAGCGTTGAGCAGAGAAAAGAAATCAGTGCTAGATGAGCAGGGCGGGGAGGTCTCACCATCCATGGATTCAGCAACGTGTTAGGATTTTTTTTTGTTTTTCTTGTTCTACTCTCAGTTCCAAGAGGAAAACCAGCTTGGCTGATAGCTTACCTCAAAGCCATCCCTTACAGTTCTGATTAAGTTAAAGAACAAAAAAACCAACCCTGTATCGTCAGTCATACTTTGCTTACCTGTAGGACAGCAGTCTGAGAAAGTGTAGGGAGGTGAGCTCATCATTTTGCAAACATCATAAAGTACGGATAATAATGATGGCTGCAATATCACTAAATAATATCATCTACGGGACCCTGTCATGTGTCCCACTGTTGACCAGAAGGCTACGTGGCACACTCTTGTGCTAGTTTCCTATGTCCGTAGTAACAAATGACCACAGCTTTCATGGAATCACATCACCATACTCTCTTAGGTCTGAGAATGCTTTGAAAGAATCTTCTGAGAAGATCAATAAACAGCCTTGTCTTTTCCAGGTCCCAGAGTATCGGTTCTCAACCTGTGGGTCGTGACCGTTGGAAAACACATATTTCTGATGGTCTTAGGAACTGAGACACTGCTTAGTATCAAAACCTGTTATGAAGTAGCAATGGAAATACGTTTATGGTTGGGGGTTCATAAGATCATCGGAGATATGTGTTTTCTGATGGTTGCGACCCACAGGTTGAGAACCACTGTCCTAGACCCTGTCCACATTCTTGCTTTGCACTCCTTCTTCATAAACTCTAACCTCGACTGCTCAACACAGCTCCCACCTCAGCATCTGATGTGGCCCCTCTCGTGGGTACCTTGTGATTCTGTCAGAGCCACACAGATGATCAAGGACAACCTTCCATTTCAAGGTCTTTAGTCGCACCTTCGAAATCTTTTTTTTCCCCATATTTACAACTTCAAGAGACTTAGGATGTGAACTTCTCAGAGGTGGGCATTATTTTATCACACCTCCCAAAAACACACACCAGAGCACCAGAGTGATAATCTTCACCCATGGGAGGAGCTGTCTCCTCAAGGGATGGAAAGTTAGCCTGAACCCTGGATTTTAATCAAAGCTGTATCTTTAGTGATTGCTATGAACTGACTCCCTGGCCTCCAAGGTGACTAGTGTTTGGAGATAAGATCTTCAGTGGCATTAGGGTTAAATAATATCATGAGGGTGGGTCCCAGATTGGATAGGATGAGTGTCCATATTGAAAGTGTACACTCTCTGCTCTTAAGGACACAACACTGAAGGTGAGCCTCGGTGCCCAACCTTGACCTGGACTTTGGTCTATAGGACTGTGAGGAAATAAATATACACCAGCCGTCAAGGCCACCAAGTCTGTGGAACCTGGGCTACAACAGTAAGGAACCAACAGAAAGGGAAGAAAAAGGTGTTGCCCACCTCAAGCATTTCCTCCCTCTGCCTCAGGGCTTCTTTGACTTCTGCAAACTGGAACTGCAGGATGCTGTGGGCATGCTTCTCCCTCTCGAATTCCTGTGGATGAGGAACACAGTCCTGAGGCTGCAGCTCAGTGGCGTGTTTCTGCCACAGTGTTCATGTTCTCGTGAGCCACATTTCCCTCATGACAAACAACCCATTTCCATGGCATCACTGTTTCCACAGTGCACAGTAACACAAACTCATTTCTCTGCTGCCTATAGAGGACGATCAGTTTCCTCTAAAATTAACCTTCGGATTGTGCATGTTGAGGAGTATTTCCCAATTCCTCTCTCGTTAAGATGCATCCCAGGGTCTCTTTCTAGGGGTCTGTGCTGAAGGCTGGGAATATGCAAGAATGAGTCCCAGTGGATCCTGAAATACATGCATGACACCCCCGCCCCCTTGCCTCTGGGCTTTGAAGGTATGAGTTCCGAAATGGATCACTGTGCCTTTTCCAAATAAGTAGAACTAACAATACAATTTTCCTAAAATCTCCGATGTTTGTAATTAATACCCTACAAGGCTGACATAAAACAAAAGGCAGGAAGTGTATTTTAGCATGAAAATCTGGAAGCATCTAGCTGTGCATTATTTAAGTATAACTGTTCTTTCATATACATGCCTTTTCATGGTTGTTTTGTTTTCATGCAAAATACCAACATTCTAGTAAAACCCTCCGGTTTACACATTGAAACTATGCATACTAACATTTCAAATTACTCGGAGGAGAGCACAGATTTCTGAGTTTTAAATGTATATATGTGAATGTGTATACGTATATGCATGTGTGCACCTATGTGCACAGGTGTATGGAAGCCAGAAGCTTACCTTGGGTGTCATTCCTCAGGAGCTCTCTACCTTGGGATTTTTGTTTTTTCCTTTCAAGGTTGATTTTATTATTTTTAATTATGTATACGCGTGTGGGTCTGTGCACATGTGTGTGGATGCCCACAGAGGCCACAGCCATCGGACCCCCAGGAGCTAACGTTATAGGCGCTGGAGAGCCACCTGACTTAAGTACTGGGAGCCAAACACAACCCCCCTGCAAGACAGTATGCACCCCTAAGCACTGGGCCATCTTTCCAGGCCTGACCTTGGTTTTTGAGAAAGAGATTCTCACGGTCAGGAGAGATCTGATTAAGCTAATCTGGCTACCCAGTCAGCACCATGATCCACGTGTCTCTGCCTCCCCAGCACTGTGATTATAAGCACATTATACCACAGATGCTGAGGACTGAAGTCATGTCTGAATGCTGTGCGGCCAGCGCTTTACAGAGAATTCTCTCCCTTTACCCTTGAGATTGCTTTGTTTGGCCACAGAAGTCTTGTTAAGCAGCCCAAGCCAGTCTTGGACTTTTAATCCTCTTGCCTCAGCCTTCTACATGCTGGGATCATAGGCATGGCCACCATGGATAACAAAGACACAGTATCCCAATTCTCTGACTCTGGGCTTTCTGGACAAGTGGAGAATCACTGTTTTAAAAAATATACACCCAGGCTGGAGAGATGGCTCAGCAGTTAAGTACATATACTGCTCTTGCAGAGGACCTGAGCTCAGTTCCCAGCACCCATGTCAGGCAGCTCACACCTGCCTGGAACTCCAGCTCCAGGGGATCCGACACCCTCCTCTGGCTTCTGCAAGCTAGTGCACTCGTGTGCAAACTGCCCCCCTTAGGATTCTGTACGTGTGCAGCTCAGGGTCCTGTGTCTCACGTTTGACATCATCAGCAGGCGCTGACGCAATCCCCACCTTAAAAAAGCTGGACGAGGACCCCCCACCCTCTCTCTCTGTTTCCCCTCTGCTCTGTTCTGCTCCCTCCCCCATCTTTCTCTCTCACCAGGCCTGGTTCCCTTCCCCACACCCATGTTCCCTCCTAATAAAGCTCTAAAAACTAACATTGGGTTCTGCCGTGGCCCGTGACTTTTCCGTGGGTAACCGGCGCCACCCATCAGTGCCGTTTAACCATCACCCCCCCCACACCCAATAATTCGCAAAAATAAAAATCCTTACAAAAGTATAAGTACCTTCATTTACACAGTTCCCCCAGCATTCCTGAGCACGGCGGCACTTACCTTGTTCTTCTCCTCATACTGTCTCTGAGACTCGGCCAGCTGCTCCTCCAGCTCCAGCAGCATGTCCTTCAGGGTGTCTACCTGGTACATGAAGTTGGTCTTCTCGTTGTCTAGCTGGGCGTTGGAGACCATGGCCTTCTTGTACTTCTCCTCAACTTCGGCCAGCGAGTCCTGCCGACACCAGGCCATCATTTCCAAATTGAAAAAGGAAAACAAGCCTAGCTTAAGCCAGGGTTCTTTTACAAGCTCAGCCTTTGTTTCTCAGACTAGAAGAGACACAGTGCAATTTCAGAGGCAGAGCCCAGTTCTCAATGTCCAGTCCACTCGGACAAGTAGCTTTTAGCTGTGGGGGAGAGCGACTGTAGCCTATGGCTTGCCTGTGAGGAATTATGTTAACTAGGCTAATTGAAGTGGGAAGATCCACCCTAATTGTGGGCCATCCCTGGGCTGGAGGCCTGACCTGCAGAGAAGTGAGAACAGGAACAGCAGCACTCACAGCTGTCTGCCTGCTGACTGCACAGGCAACCTGACCAGCTGCCTCATGTTCCTGCACCAGGACTCCCTGCCATGACAGGCCGGATCCTTGAACCGTGAACCCGTTCCTTCATGTTGCTTCTGCCGGGGCATTTTGTCACAGCGATAGGAAAAGCAGCTACGACAGCGATCTATCTTCTCGTTAAGACAAGGAGGTATGTGGGGCGAATATTGCTGGGGGGGGGGGGGCAGCAGAGTCATGGACTCTCTGATTCAGAGGCAGAATCTTTCCACCATGGGCCCTGGCAGCTCAATGGGTTTCTGAAATCATCACTCAGTGTGTGGCTACAGCCCGGGAAAGAGCCAGTTACTATGGAAATAAAGCCCTGCCACAAGCCACGGCTAGGCCACCCCGCTCAGGCTTGGGAACCAGGAAAGGATTTGTGGTCATAGCAGATTTCTGACTCATGGGAAATAAAACAAGGTACACAGGTGTTCCTGGGTAGGTCCTGGAAAGACTAAGGTCATTTGTTTGAAAGGGCAGTCGTGGGAAAGAAGCTGTAAAGATAATATTGACAACGCCCAAACATGGCTCCCGCTCCTGTAGGCTCCTAAATGTGAATGTCAGGAAAGTGATGCCGGCAAGGCAGAGGGGCGATCACCAGCAGTGAACCACCCAGAGCCTAAGAGACAGGTGTCGGCTCAAGTGTCAGGGCTGCCAAGAGGCCCTGTGGAATCCTGCACCGGTCTTTGTGGGGGTCCTGCCCCCACTTTTTCCCCCAGGGTACTCTTGAGCAGGGAGAAGTGAGAAATATTTAGATAGAAATATAGAGGAGAGAGACAGATAGAAACACTGGACAGCCTCGGGAGGGCCTGGGTCAAAACCCACCAGTCTCTTCTGTCTCCACAAAAGAGCTTTTAAAGGAAAGCCAAGGGGCGGAGCAAAAGACCTCCCCCCAGCACAGCCAAGTGCAGACCCTTCCAAACACCTGGTGACCATGCATGTGGTCAAGCCATCCCCTAATGCAGCCCTGCTGGGTAAAGCAAGCTCAGCTCTCACTAGGAAATTTCTATGGGCTCCCACAGTCTTGCTCTGGGTATACACACCATGACAACCCGAGGTGGGACCATTGGGTCCCAGTTGATTCACTGGCTCCATTTTTAGGTGAGTGAAAAGCCAGGGTCTTAATTTTTCCATTATATAGAAATGACCATGAAAATGACGAGTTTGTACGTGACTTATACCACCTGTCGTCTGTCTGGTGCTTGTTGCTATGGAGTGGAGATGCTTTCTTAGGCCCTTTCTGGAGCGAGGAAAAAGAAGTGACAGCTCTGTATCTACTGCTGGGTCCCAGACTTGCCATGAGCTGTTTGGTGGATATGGCGACCTGTGCCTTGGCACCTGCTCTCTATGGCACCTGCTCACCCCAGCATTGTTAAGGAACTGGGGAGCTACATTCCTGTTGGCATGGCGACGTCCTTCACAATCTGAGAGCAGTGTACGCACATACGCTCTCAGATGCTGTTGCCCTAAGTAAAAGTTGACAGCATGCACTAACCCGGAAGCTTCCCATGCACACGGGTTAGGGCAGCTCTAGTGAGCTCGGCAAAGCAAACCGGGAGAAAGACACTTGTATGTGACAACTATGGAGAGTGAAGAGAGCCAAAACTCTCCAGTTTGCTGTGTTTGCAAAATGAGACGTTGGCTCCGAGCCTAGGGCGAGGGTGTTGAGCACCACTCCACATCAGGGGATAGGCCGGTCACCTTTCCCCCTGGGGACTCACTGTGTTCGGAAACTGCATTTGGAAGAAGGCAGATGCACACTGTGTTAGAATTCCCACGCTCCCACACTCTCCACGACTGGTGCCCTTCAGGGTGAGCATGCGCATGGGACCTCTGTGAGGCTCTTTAAAGTTAAGGTGGGTTAGTGTCACGGGCTCACACATCCATAAACCGGTACCTTCATCTCTTTCAATCCCTGCATGTATTTGCCTTCTACATCCTGAATCTGGTCCTTTAGCTCATTAAGTTCCTGGGGGAAACGCACAAAAGGCAGACGATGTCACGGGGGAGGATCGGCAGAAATCCGCACGCAGAAATCGCACGCCCTTTCTTATGTCTGGGTCTGTGCCTTGTCTAGGCAGTCAGAGACATGGTTTCCTCTTTATTTTATTAGCCGTCAAAGGAAAGTTATTATAGAGATTAAAATTTGCACTTCACAGATTTTAATACAATGTTATAAAATTTAAATGTATCTTGTATTGTTATATATATATATATATATATATATATATATATATATATATACTTTTTTTTTTAAAAAAAGAGCAAAACGTTGAGGCTGGAGAGGATGGTTCACTGGTCAAGAGAACTTGCTGCTTTTTCAGAGGACCTGGGTTCCATTACCAGCATCCACATGGTGACTTACAACTCTTTGCTACTGTAGTTCCAGGGGACCTGGTACCCTACTTTTGTCTCTGTGGGAACCTGGCACACATGTGGTACACAGGCACACGTGGAGGCAGAACATCCAGCCACATAAAATAAACAATAAATAAGTCAATCTTTAAAAAGCCAACAAACCAACAGGCAAGTGAGGGGTGGTTGGAGAGATGGCTCAGTGGCTCAGAGTTCCTGCTAGTCTTCCAGAGGACCCTGGTTTAGTTCCCAGAAACCAAGTCGGGTGGCTGGCTCTATTACCACCGGCAACTCCAGCTTCAGGGGATCCAACACCCTCCTCTGGCCTCTGCGGGCACCGTGCACACATGTGGCACAGATATACAGACACAGACACACAGAGATAAAATAATAATAATAAACCTTAAGCAACAACAGCGAGCCACAAGAACTCTGACAGGAGTTTAGCTCCCTGTCTTCCTTCCCCACAGACACAGTGAGCTGCTGGGGGAGATCAGCACACCCCAATGTTTGCACCCAGAGTCCCCAGTCCCCATCCCAGTTCTCTCCATGTGCCTGGTACCTGGGGACTGATCTGCCACAAACTAGTCTCCTGGCAAACACCTGCTGGGCAAATGAATGGTCCTCATGCCTAAGAGCAGAGTCTAAATAGACGAGAGTGACCTCCACTTCCAGCCCAGAGAGAAAGCAACAGTGTTGGTTGCTGAGGATGTTAGGGTCCGGTATGTGGCATTTTAGGGGCACTATCCTGGCTTCATACTGCACTTCAGGTCTACTACCTGCAGGTGCTTCAATCCCTTCTCTGTTTTTCTGGCAAATGCCACGTGGCTGCTTAGTTACCACCGGTGGATCTGGTCCCCGGCAACCAGATTTGAGTATAATGAAACTCTCCCACAAAATCCAGCCCTTTCAGACCCTCTGTCTTGCTCTGCTCTCTGAAGGACACACATTCTGGTCACCCACCCTCCGTTCTTTTCCTGTTTGGGACACAATTGCTCCAGTTACCTAACAGCACACGCTACACTAATCATTCACACACAGTGCTGGGTTGTGTGTCTTCCCATATACCGAGGTCACCAAACGTGGCACCATCCTTGGTGTCAAAGGTTTAATGGAGAATAACGTCTGCGTTATCGTAGGAGAAAAAACATCACTAAGACACAGAGGTGAAGTCTACCAAAGACACACTACTAACAGAAGGGAGCGCACACGTTTCTCGTCAAGGGAAAAGATGCTAGTGGGTGGGCACTTGCTGTGGGCCTGGAACAAGGATATGGGGGTAGATGACCAGAATGGTCCACCATCTAGAACACTCCAGAAAATGAAAAGTGAGTGTCTACACGTGCTACCACATGGTGAAAGACGACATGGCCTATGGAGAGAGTATTGATGGCCACAGAGGAGGACACATGATCCTCCCTGCTTGGGTACAGGCAGGTAAAGCTTCTCACAGAGATGCTGCTTCAGGTGGGCCAGTGTTTAGGAGAAAGCCATGTTTTCAGGCAGATAGAGGAGATGGGATTGATCTCAAACCTCACAAACCGAATCTCTAACTATGAAGACTAATCAGTCTTCCAAGGGGTTCTGTTAAGTCACAAATGAGAACAGTGTCTTACCTTAATTTCCCTAATGGACGCCTCGGTGTCCATGGAGATGGAGGTATCTCCACTTCCTCTCCGCGAGGAAGTCCCACCCAGAGAAGCCAGCGTGGCAGCAGACAAGCTGGGCATGTTACGGGACCCCTGGAATGGGGGAAGATCAAACGTGATTCAGGAAAACCAAAATTACCAACAAGCCTAACATTTCAAAGCCTTTCCTTTCGTGTGTCCTTTTTAGCATTCACGGATGATCATTTCTTGTGTGTAAGCATGTGTGTGTGTGAGATACATGCATGTGTAGGTAACAGTGTGGAGGCCACAGGAGGCTGTCAAATATCCTATCACCCTCCACTGAATTTCCTTGAGATGGGGTCTCTCACTGAGCCAGAAACGCACCAGTTTGTCTAGACTAGATGGCCAGCCACAGTACGGAGGTTACAGGTATATGTGAACACACCCAGCTTTTTATATGTGTGCTGGGGATCTGAACTCAGATCCTCATGTCTTAACCACTGAGCCATCTCTCACGGGCTTCTGGCCAGTGTTAAAAAGGCTCATTCAGAGATGTTTCATGGGGGTTTGGGGTTTGTGTAGTTAGCAGTGAGCTATTCTCTGTCCCTCGGGTTTCAACACTCACGCTGTACACCTTTGGAGGTATAACGTCATGCTGTGTGGCCCTGGACCCCTTTGGAGATAAGACATCATGCTGTGTGGCCCACTTAGCAACTCAGTCACGTACTTTATTAAACACCAAGTCACTGAGTTCAGTCTCACTCAGGACCCTCTAGGTTAATAACTAACCTGAGTCAGAGGCTTGCAGAAATCCCTTACCTTCTCAGTGAAGTCTTTGTCTGGTCTTTCTTCGACCTGTGGAAGAAATGGACAACCGTCAAATATTTCAAAGCACTGAATTGGTCATATGAACTCTGGAGTATGATGCTAAAAAGAAAAAGAAAAGGGAAAAAGGAAAAGAAAACCGAAAACAACAAAACATTAGGTTGTGCTATAATTTAAAAACTAAAAACAACAACAACAAAACCTAAGACTTTGGCTTTCCCATCTTTCCTGGGTGGAAGTCTCTCTGAGGCTTTCCTCTCCTCAGAGAGAGCCTCAGTGGGACTCAGAGCAGCCTATGAGGCTGAGAGCAGGTGTGCATTGGTGCTGAGCCTCAGGGGAGACACCTGGGGTAGAAGGGTGTGTCTTGGGGACCAAGGCTGAAACAGGCGTAAGGACTGTTCCTTTCTTTCTCAACATCTAAAATGAGATCAAGTTTTGCCCCTGGCCCTCTGAGAAGTCACACAGGTTCAGTGCCGGGCCACCATCAGCAACCATGCTTCCCCCCTCAGTCCCAAGTGCTGTTTCCCACAGCTTAGGAGTTCTTAACTTTGATCCCAAGAGCATTCACCAAAAATGTCAGTGACAAACACACATCATATCTCAGATTCACAGATCTGAGTGGCATGGGACACTGTGGAAAACCTGTGCAGGTTTACAATGGATGGTCCCGAAGTCACCACCATGCTCTGAGGCCATAGCTCACAGACAGTATGAGTAGAGAGGAAACGGTCACTAGGCATAAGACGTTCACCTCCAATGTCCATTTCTTTTCTACGTGTGTCGCATCTAACCAGTATATGGGAGGGACTCAGAGGTCCTGCTGCACAGACCCCGTGGACCCACTCACTGCCGGCCATTGCTGATGTGCAGGATAATCACCAGATGTTGTATATTTCCAGAAGTGTAATTCACACTGGCTTAACTGTACACTGTGGGGGTGTTAAGGCAGGCCCCAGTGGAGACAGTTTTGTCTCCCTGGCTAAGAGTTGGAGAGCCCTGCTCCATTTTCCCTGGGTGTGAATGTAAGTGTGTTCATGAGCATGTGTGTGCACGTGAAGACCAGAATCTGACACACAGTGTCTTTTTTCTCTCTTCACATTGTTTGAGACAGGGTCTCTCACTGAACCTGGGGCTTGCTCATTCAGTGGCCGGCCAGCAAGTCTGGGGCTCCTCTTGTGTCCACCTCCCCAGCCAGGGATAACAGGCATGAACCGCAGTGCCTGGATTTTTACATGGGTGCCAGGGATCTGAAAACTCAGGTCACCACGGCGAGCTCTCTGCTGTCAGCTACTGCCTCAGCCACTCTGAGTTTCCAGGATGATTTTGGCAGGAAATGATGTTCATTCTACTTGAGAATAAAAGTATTTCTGAAGTCCTGTTCTGATGAACATTTTGGGCAGCTAAAGAGAAGGAAGGTAGCTGGCACCCACTCTCCTGAGGGGTCAGTTCATTAACTCCCCTGGACCCAAAGCCTCATTCCTTAGATGAGCTGGTCTGCAGATGAATATTAATGAGTCCAAAGTTGAGATAAGATACACAGGTCCAGCTCTGCAGCGCTGGGGATGGAACCAATGCCTGGTGTATGGCAGGCCACCACTGTACCACCAAGCCCCACCCGGCTCCCAAGGTCCAGATCAGCAGACTCAGGCTTTCACCTGGAAGGCTGCTGGCTTTTCATTCCTTGGTCAAATACTGTTTTCTCCTGTTCATTGTCAAAAAATACTGTATAGAAAAGATGGAGCTCAGATAGCCAAATGGTCACAAAGATCTATGTCCGCAAGCAGAGGGGCTTTCACTAGGAACTGGTACATACATTGCTTTTATAATTCACAAAACATCTAACCAGGAAGACAAAAAATTCCAAACCATAGCTTGGCCAGATTCAGTAGTGAATACCTTTAATCTGCCCTCCTCCTCCCTACACACACAGGAGGCAGAGGCAGGTGGATTTCTGTGAGTTTGAAGCCAGCCTGGTGTATGTGGTTAGTTCCAGTCCATCTTGAGTTACATGGCCTCAAAAAAAACCCCAATAAAACACAAAGCATAGTTTGCTTCTTCCATAGTTAAAAAAAAGTCTCTAAAGTATATAATGAATGGAGAATATGAAAAATTGGGGAGTGGGCTGAGGCCACACAGAGAAAAATTAAAAACTTCTTTCTCAATATAGAGACATGAAATGTGCCCTGCAGCACGTGGTTTTGTTTTCAAATTAACAAGATATATCTATAGTCCAGGCTTTTTGAAACAGGCAGCTGCCGGGGTCCCATGGGACATGACAAGGGCCCACAGAGCTGCTGTTCCCACTGACTCCACTAGATGGCAGCCTGGCCAGATCTGCCCATGGTCAGGTCTGCCTCAGGTCAGGCCCAGAAAGGAGCCAACAACAGACAGCTGCATCCTTTTCACAAAACCTCTGACACAAAGAAACAGATAAGTAAACCAGATGCTATCCTTGACTCTGATAGAGAGCGTGCCACCGTCCCTCTGAAAATAATATACAAGGAAACAATACACATCCACGGCTGCGGCATGACCTGCTGTGAAGGTTGCCATGGAGACAAGGCCACCAGAGGTGGACACAGAAGAGTGGAACTCCAAGGCTGTTGTTACTGGACACAGCAGGCACATGGACAAGCCCCTAGACCTACCAACACTGGCCTTCCCTTCATGGAAAGGGCAAGGGTACCAGGAATCTTGCGACCTACTGAGTTTTTGGGTTTTTTTTTTTAATCTCCATTCCCCAGCACTAAGTATTTCAGATTAATGTCACACTAACAGAATTCTAAATGATACATGCTAGTCTTTTATAATTACCACTGACTGTATTCAAAGACATCTTCCAAAATCTACTGGAGCCAGGGGTGGCGGCACGTGCCTGTAATTCTGGTACTTGAGAGGCTGAGGCAGGAGGATTGCCATGAGTTTGAGGCCACGCTGGCCTACAGGGTAAGAACTTGTCTCAATTTTAATTTTTTTTTTTTCCTCCTGAAAAAAGTCCCCTCTCAGAAAAGTCCAGGGGAGCACAGGTCATGGCAGCTCCTCCTTCCCTTCCAAAAGGAAGTCCTTTAGGAGGACATTCGATGTGAGTCCCACCCACGCCACCTCAGCAGGTTTCTTAGGAAGAGCACATGATGAGGTTTGAAACACCCATTTGCACGTCACCGTCTGCTGGCCCATTCGAAGATAAAGAGACCCAAGCAAGTTCTGGCCCAAGAGAGAACCCAGCCTCACGGTCCCAACTCCCAGACAGGCCACATCAGACACTGGAAAGCCAACAGGGTCCCTGAAGCAATGTCACTGCTCCAACACTTGTAAAACAAGTGACACAGCCAACAGCACTCGGGGAACAGCCACTTAAGGGCCGCGTCCCCTCCAGTGTCGTGACAGTGGCGCTTCCCCTCAGGGTGGGGATTTTTGGTTTTATTACTTATTATTTATTCAGGGTGTACGTGCATGCCATGACATATGTGGAGAAGTCAGGGGACAACTTCTAGGACTCGGTTCTCTCCTTCTATGTGTGTCTTTGGGATCAAACTCACATCATCAGGCTTGGCAGCAAGTGCCTTCAGCCACTAAACCACCTCCCTGGCCCTAATCGTATTTTTGAGACAGAGTTTATGTAGCTGAGAGTAGCCTGGGATTCACTATGTTAAAATCGTGATGCACCTTTCTCAGCCTCTCTAGTATTGGGAGTACAGTCAGGTGTCACCACGCTTGGTGAATCGTTGGTTTTAAATCTACTCTTGTACCCATAGATTCGGGCTTGCTCTCCACCTGGCTCCTGCCTCGCCTCACATCAGGTGAGTCACAAGGGTCTTTGTTTTCGAATTCAAACGGTCAAACAGCTGTGCTCAGGACTTTTCTATGAATACAGGGACAAGAGGAGAGCCCTGGCTGCATTCAGGACATTCCTGAAGGACGCTGCAGAACCGTGGAGGCGCTCCTGGATTCCAGCGGGCTGTGAGACTTAGTCCAGGGAGATGCCCTAGATGTCACCTGGCTCCGCTTGAGTGTGGTTTAAGCCTACATCTTCAACTCCAGATCCCACCTTTTTCTAAACACCTGCCTTCACAGCTGTTCAGCCAATGTTTATGTTATTTATTTGATGAACATCTGGCCCAGTCTGTGTATCCCATGAAGGGCAAGGGCAGGACTATATTGCCTAACACTGTAGACTCATGACCAGAATATTCTAGGTGCTTAATTAACACTGGATGAACTACAACCTCTTCAAGGAGAAGATTCTGGGCATAAAGGAGAGAAACAAAACACAGTTTTGTGTGTGTGTGTGTGTGTGTGTGTCCTACTTTTTTCTTTCTGTGGCTTTTTAGCCAAAAGCACCTTGGAGAGGAAGGGTTTTCTTTGGCTCACACTCTCCAAGACACATTGTATCATTGAGGGAAGTCCAGGTTGGAACCCCGAGGTAGGCACCATGTCTAGCTTTCTTATAAAACCCAGGACTGTCTAGGAATGGTACTGCCCACAGTGGGCTGGCCCCTCCTACAGCAGTTAAGAGAATTCCCTTATGGGCATGTCCACACGCCAACATGATAAAGACAATTACTCACCTTTTCAGGTGATTCAGGCTGTGTTGACAGTTAACACTAATTAGGACTGGTGATGGACAGGTGGAATGGATGTGGGGGGGGGGGGGGTTGGGGCGTGAAGGGGGGGGGGGGGGGAGTGGTGTTAGAATGAGGGGGAGCACGGTCATCTGCCACCTGCATTGGGACTGATGCCTCCCCAAGCTTTTGGTCTTGACCCTTGCCATAGTCTATGGACGTGGAGGCACGTTCATGTTCTTAAAGGGGAATGGACGACCACTTCCTTTGTTCTGGTGGTTTTTGCTCTTCGGTGGCACCACCCTGCCCCCAACCCTGTAGTACTGCCTCGCTTCTGTCTGACAGATGTGAGATGCAGAGCCTTGAGTGCCGCAGCCGACTTCTGCATTTTCTTCTCACCCCTGGTGAAGTACTAGGTCAGGGGTATTTTCTAAGAACCAATATGGACACTAACAACTGTGTCATAATGTGGCCGAGGCAGCAAGAGCCAAGCAGAGGCAAATTATGCCTTCAGGGGGCTGTTCCTTCCAGCTTTAGCTCAAGGGGTTCATATGTCTGCCTACACGTCTCGAGCCATGAGTGGGAGCTGTGCCATGTGAACCCCGTCTTATAACTCCCGCTTCACTGTCCATCCTGCTCTATGTGCCTCCCACAGAGGCTAGAGGGAGGGTCACTGTAGTCCTTGTTTGTCCCAAGGGCAGAGGGTGTCAATCCCAGCATCCTGATGCCTAAAGAAGCATAAAGAACACTGTGTTTTTCTGTGTCCTGGGGCTATTACTCCACGGGAGGGTGGGTGTGTGATTTGGGCTGGCTGTCAAGAGAAAGCGTCTGTGAGTGAGTACAGACTTGCTGATGGGAAGAAGCCCAGAAGTTTGTGTTTGGACTTGTGGCTCTTCCTGCCTGGGAGGGAGGAGGAGGTCAGGGCCAGGACTCAGGGAGAGGGACCTGGCAAAGGCCAGTGACCCTCCCACTGACAGAAGAATCTCCTGGGACTACCCTACATTTAGCGGTATCGCTGCACCTGAGAACCACACATAGGTTCCTTGGTCAGTGGACCTGGCTAATGTGAGGTAGCAGGATGAGTCGAGAGGCCAGCCTGTGTTCCACACATCTTTGCTCTGACCTTTGCTCACTAAATGAGAGAACAGAAAACAATGATCGATGGACCTTTGGGGCAATGACCAGGTTACTAGAAGAGGAAAAATGTCTACTGATTATCTCTGCAATGGACTTAGCGGGGGTGCCCACACCCCTTTCCTTTGCCTCACAGTCTGTACATATGTACAGTGCACCTCTGTGCAAAAACAACAACCAAACATGTTTCATGTATGTAAATTTTCCAAAGATCTAGAAAGCACACATACAGAGCAAAGGGATCTGCATCCGACTTCAGTCTTTCCAATCACAGTAACCACGAATGCTGTTATACCATGACTTCATCGTTATACTTAAATAAATCCAAGGGCCATGCCTAGTGATGACAAATAATCCTGCTTTGCTACCCTGGGCTGAAGTTACTCAGGCAGCGGGGGTGGGGGATGGTATAGGGGGGTTGTTGGGAATCTTTGAAAGTAAAAGCTGCAGACTTCTTCTCTTGGTTGCAAACTCTCCACTTACTCCTCAAGTGCACACTCGATTATTATGCACAAGGAAGAAGATTCTACACTAACTTGCCACGGAAAAAATTTTGTTCCTAATAATTTGAAGGCTCCTCATGGATTAGTTTGTATGTGTTATACCACCACAGAGCCTGAGGTGCTCATGACAGCCATTCCAATTTAAAGGAAAGACACATAATAGGATGGGGGAGGGGCACCAGGCCATTGAACTGACTCAGTGGAGAGGCTCATAGCTGCAAGGGATCCCACTGGCTCCTCCAGGGGAAGCTGCTTCTGGTAAAAAACCCCACAGTGAACCTATCTGTGTAAGTGGTGTGTCTTGGCTCCCCTGCATTCTGTGGTGGCAGTGACCAATCCTGGGCAATACAGGGTTGGAGAACTGAGTCCCAAACTGTGTATTTATGTCTGGGGGTTTTCATGTGAGCTGATCAAAAGAGATTGGCCTGGACTGTTTGCACTTTCCACC
>CABHPQ010001633.1:0-50569 GCA_902168405.1 Peromyscus aztecus
TCCCAGCACTCCAGAGGCAGAGCACGTTGAGACCAGCCTAGCCTATAGAACAAGTCTCAGGACAGCTAGGGCTACACAGAGAAAACTTTGTCTCCAAAACAAAACGAAAGAAAAAGAAAAGCCAGGCATGGTGAGGCGAACTTCTGTCATCTTAGTGCTAGGGAGGGAGGCAGGCAGGTTCCTGGGCTTGCTAGCCAGCCAATGTAACTGAATTGGGAGCTCCAGGCCGATGGGATACCTGCCTCCCAAACCAGATTAAGGGCCAGGGAAATGGTGCAGTGGCTACTGCCAAGCCTAACAACATGAGTTTGATCCTCAGGACCTACATGGTGGAAGGGAAAAAAAAAAAAAAAGGAAGAAAAATGACCCTGGAAACTGACCTCCACATAAATGCCATGGTATATATATAAACAAAATTAATTTTAACTCAGTTTTTTCATCCATTTAAAACAAGATGGGTAGCTCCTAGCTTGTATATGCATATGCCCACCTATGCATGCCCACACATGTATGCCCACCTGCACATACGATGCACCTGTGTGCACATTTGCCCGTGTGCGCATGCATGCACTCACACACACATAAAGAACTAGGAAAAAGTCTCCAGTTGACCCATTAGTCCCCTGTTCATTTCACTCAGGCTGTTGCATTCCACTACACACTACACACTACACACTACACACTGATCTCCCCACCCCCACGCCAGGCTTAGGCTGAGGACTCGAGGGTCAGCGTGGCCTGGTCTGCCTGTAAGGTGTATGAAGCTTAGTGCAGATGGAGTCAAATAAGAACCCCCCTCTTGGAAGAGGAGCCACACAGAAGGTGAACTCCCTAGCTGAGGATGTGGTTTATAATCTCTGTGTCTCATGGGGAGGGATGTCTCTGAACCTGTGCTGCCCCTGGGGCAGGCAGACCTGATGGAGAGCTGTCTCTGAGAAGTAGGAAGTAGAGGAAATCAACCCACCAATCTGTTGACTGAGTGGTCCAGGTCTTCCAAAGTGAGATTCTGTGTGGAGAATTAGTGAGAAAACGAAGGCTAACCTGATCCCCTCAGGTCCATCATTTGTGAACTTATCACTAAGGATTAGCAAACTGTCATATTTTGTGCCTCATTTACTTACAAATTAAGCTCTTAAAAAGAGCCATCACGAGCCGGGCGGTGGTGGCGCACGCCTTTAATCCCAGCACTCGGGAGGCAGAGCCAGGCGGATCTCTGTGAGTTCGAGGCCAGCCTGGGCTACCAAGTGAGTTCCAGGAAAGGCGCAAAGCTACACAGAGAAACCCTGTCTCAAAAAAACCAAAAATAAAAAAAAAAAAAAAAAAAAAGGAGTCATCACGAAATCACTTCGTTCTGACACACCTGCATGACAGAGTGCCATTTGAGCTAGCAGGCACGGGCCTTGCTGGTTCACGGCAGGCTGCAGCGGTGTTACCTTTTAGAAACGCAGTCTCAAGGGCTGCAGACTTCACTTGCTTGGTAGAGTGCCAGCCCAGCCTGCAGATGGCCTTGGTGATTCACACCTGTGATCCCAGCCTTTGAGAGGTAAGAGGCAGGAGATCAGAAGTTCAGGGTCATCCTTGGCTACATAGTAGTTTGAAGCTAACCTGGACCTTGTCTAAAAAAAAAAAGAAAAGGGAAGAAAGACAGTCTGCCCCACCCCCACAGGAACCAGGGTCTCCATTTGCAGGGCTCAAACACTGTTTCTGCAGACTCCCCATATGTCTTTTATGCATGGGTAAATTTTCAGAGGACTGGCCAGTATGACAGGGAGCCTAAACCTGTGAGCATCATCTTTGACAAGTTTGGGAGTTTCTGGTCTAGACTCTGCACCTTGGACAATAATTTTTCTGGTCATTTTGTGTCCCCGGCCCCAGTTCTCCTCATTGGTCTTCGTCACAGATTGAGCTCCAGGGAAGTTGTATTGATTATATTGTCGCTGGGACAAGACACCCAAAGCAAACTTGAGGAACTGGGCAGGAGCTTCAGGTGGCCACATCACATCCGAAGTCAGGAAGCAGTGAGAGATGAATTCTGGCGCTCAGCTGGCTTGGTCCTTAGTGTAGGACACCAGCCTATAGAATGGGAGCGTCTTCCATATTTAGAGCAGACCCCCTCACCTCAGTTAACCGGGTCTAGAAACTCCCTCACAGACACCGCAGAGGTTTGTCTTCTAGATGATTCTAAGTCCCCTAGAGTCAGTAATATCAGCCCTCACGGGAGCAGGCCCCAAGATAGCCAGACAAGCCGATCCCTGGGTGTGTTCTCAGGAGCAACACCTGTCACACAGAGAAATGACTTGGTGTAGAAGGCGGGGTTGATGGAACTCTGTGAGTGGCTTCAGCCTGTCCTGAGGAACTCTGGAGCAAGGGAGGTGGTTTGTATGTCCCCAGCCTGGTTGGTTGGTAGATAAGGTCTTTCCCTGGAGGGATGTGAACTGAGGAAAAGCGGGTCAGAGAAACGGCTGCTCTTCCAGAGGACCTGGGTTTGATTCCCAGAATCCACATGGTTTCTCACGTCTGTCATCTCCACCATCTGTCACTACAGTCCCAGGACATCTGATACCCCCTTCTGGCCTCTTCGGATCAAACATGGCATATATGCCGGAAAAACACATATACACATAAAATTACAATGAGAAAAGAGATGACCGTGAACTTCGATCTTCCTGCCCTACCTCCCAAATGCTCATTTACAGGTATATACCACCACATCCAGTGCTGTGCTGGGGAAGCGCTTGACCAGCTGTGTCCCAGCTCTGATGATTTGGGGGGTTATGTCTCTGTTTGTTTTTTGTTTTCCATGACAGGGTTTCTCAGTGTAGCCCTGGCTGTCCTGGAACTTGTTCTGTAGACCAGGCTGGCCTTGAATTCAGAGATCTACCTGCCTCTGCCTCCCAAGTGCTGGGATTAAAGGTTTAAACACCGCCCGGCTCCTTAAATGTGTCTTCAATTTTCCTCACCCTAACCTGAGACCCTGAGCAAAAACCTTCATTAGTGACCAGTGACACATTTCTTGTCTCCCAGGTGCCAACACACCCTATGCAGCTCAGCCCACCAGCTATGACTACGATGCCCCACTGAGTGAGGCCGGAGACCTCACTGAGAAGTACTTTGCTCTTCGAAATGTCATCCAGAAGGTGGGTCCTTTGAACCCTTGGCAAGCTGGGCTGGTGGGGAGCCTGCCATGAACTCCTTATGGCTCTGTAGCTGACTTCCTGCCTGGAACCTTATTGACAGAGTGGATGAAGGGAGGCATGGGTTTGGGGTGCAGCTGCCCCCAATGAAGACTTCATGAGTTTACCAGGCTGCTATAGGCTCTGTGCCTTTCATGTGTAAGAGTGGGGTTAGGGTACCGAGTCATGCTGTAGGGAGAGCAAAGGACATGGATAAGCCATCCACGATGGTCTCTAACAGAGTATGTCCAGCAAGTAGAAGCCAGAAAACGTGTCCTTGTGGTAGCTCTGGCATGTCGGGAGGGTAAGTGACAGACACCAGTGTGCTGGGCAGCTGTGCACTGTGCTGAGAGAGATGCTGCTCTATCTGGGGCGAGTGACTGCTGTTTCCTCTAGCTGGCCCTGGAACCTCTTGGCCCTGCCAGCAGCCAGCCTTTGAAGCACTTCAGGTTCTCAGGTGGGGTTTCCTGTCTCTGCGGTGAGTTAAAAAAAAACCCACAGTTTTTCTGCTCAGTCACCTGAGTTTTGAAGTTTAAAAAAACATAGGTTTTCTGTCTATAAGTGGTAGGAATTAAGTATCGTGTAATGTTAATTTTAAGCATGTGTTAAGATTTGTGTTAGGAAATACTTTCTTTTGTTTTTTGGAGGGTTTCTTTTGTTTGCGTTTTGAGACAGGGTCTCTCTATATAGATGAGGTTGGTACTTTGAGCTTACAGAGATCTGCCTGCCTCTGCCTCTTAAGAGCTGGGATTAAAGATGGGCACCACCATAGCTAGCTGGCATGTTATGGGAAAAGCATGATGTAAACCAGGTGTAGTACACACCTGTAATCTGGAGGTGGAGGAAGAGGATCAGGAGTTAAATCATTCTCAGTTATATAGTTCAAGGCCAACCTAGGCTACATAAGACCCTGCCGCTGCCCCACCCACCCCGCCCCCCACCCCCAAAAAAAAGAGAGAGAGAGGAGAAAGGGAAAAATATATTCTCACCTAAAATTCCTTTTACCTTTTAAAAGTTTTATTTTTTTAAGATGTGTGTGTGTGTGTGTGTGTGTGTGTGTGTGTGTATGTGTGTGTGTGGTATACGTGTGTGGGTACCCGAGGATGCCAGAAAAGGGCACTGAACCCCTGGAGCTGGAGTTACAGTTAGTTGTAAGCTCCCCAGTGTGGGTTGGTACTGTGAACTGAACTAAAAGAGCATCAAACACCTTGACCACTGGAACATGAGCCCGCTTCACTGTAACTCTCGCTGTGTACCGACTGGTTTCTGTTTTGTATGTGTGCATGTCTATGTTTGTACATGTATGCATGTGTCTTCCTTGCTCGTTCCTCACCTTGTTCTTTTTTTTGGGGTTTTTTTTTTTTGGTTTTTCGAGACAGGGTTTCTCTGTGTAGCTTTGCGCCTTTCCTGGAACTCGCTTTGTAGCCCAGGCTGGCCTGGAACTCACAGAGATCCACCTGCCTCTGCCTCCTGAGTGCTGGGATTAAAGGCTTGCGCCACCACCGCCCGGCTCCTCACCTTGTTCTTGAGGCAGGATCTCTCACTGACCCTGGAGTTCACTGATTGAGTTGGGCTGGCTGGCTGGCGATCACAGGTGCACGCCGCCCTGCCCAGCTTTTTGTGGGGTTGGGGGTTGAACTCAGCCGCTCTTGCTGTGTGGCAGGTGCTTCGGTGAGCGTCAGAGATCAAGTTCAGCTGATTTTGTGTGTGTGTGTAATTTCTTCACACTCTCCCTTTTCTTGTGTTTCTTCTCCTTATTACTTTCTCTTTGCCTTGTTTGAGGATGTTTTTGTGTTCTTGTTTCCCTTTCTTCTGGTTGGGAAGGTTTTTTTTTTGCTGTATTTTTGTTTTCTTACCCATTCAAGTGTGTTATCTGTGCCCCTAGAAGAACCGGGTTCCCAAGGCTACTGTGTATGCAAAGTGAATAGAAGGCAGCGGCCAACGCCCAGTGGGAGCCTCCCTGGTGCCCCGTCCTCACCCTCAGCACCCACCCACCTGCTCTGAGCTGACCACTGCCCCAACTTCCGTTGCCACTTGTTAATTGTACTTGTTTTGACCTTGATATAAACGGATTCATACAACACGCACACCTCCATGTCTGCTATCAGGAAGCTCCACGCTCAGTTATGGTTTATAGTAGCAAAGAATTCGGTTGATAGAGTACTCGGCTGGCATGCAAGGAGCCCTGGGTTTGATTCCTAGCACTGTGTAAAGGGTTTGGTGGTGACGCCTGTGATCCCAACATTCAGGAGCTGGAAGCAGGACGATCCAGAGATTCAAAGTCATCCTTGGCTGCACAGTAAATTTGAGGCCATCCTGAACTACAGGAGACCCTACCTGAAAAAATAATTTTAAAATATAATAAGGAGCCGGGCAGTTGTGGCACACACCTTTAATCCCAGCACTCGGGAGGCAGAGGCAGGCGGATCTCTGTGAGTTCAAAGCTAGCCTGGTCTACAGAATGAGATCCAGGACAGTCACCAAACTCAAAACTACACAGAGAAACTCTGTCTTAGAAACAAAAAAAGAAAAAAAAAAGAAGAAGAAAAGAAAAATATAATAAGGAGCTGGCTCAGCAGGTACAGGCACCTCCGGTGGACCTGAATTCAGAACCCAGTCCCCACAAAACCTAAGCTAGACATGATGGCAAATGTGTGGAATCCCACTGGGGATTTAGAGGCAGAAGGATCGGGAGTTTAAGGTCATCCTCAGCTACCTTGAGATTTTGCCGCTTGGAATCGTGTTTTAACGAATTACTTAACTAGTGCCATAATGGCTTCAGATAATGATTTTATCCACATCTCGTTCCTTCACAGATGGTTAAACAGGTATGTGTCATGTACTGATTTGTGCTAGCTGGTTTTAGCTTCTTGGTACATACAGGCCTCCTGCAGAAGATAAAATCTGAACCAGGACTTCTAGGCAGAGGTGAGAGAGCAGCGTGGTGGTGGCCAGGGCTGGAACATTGTCAGAACTGAGGCAGTGAGAGGAAAGCACCCTGCTTCTAGAGTGCATTGGAAGGAGCCGAGCCAGTGAAGTGTGGGATGAAGCCAGGGTCAAGTACAGAACTGTTGCCTGCATCTCCTAGGCCAGACTGAGGCCGATTTCCTCAGAGAAGGAGGATGAGTGGGAGAGTTGAGCGGAACTGCCGAAGGACTATGCAGGCTGCAGGAATTGACCAGGAGGAGGGCACAAGTTAGGGTCTGGTGGTGATTGTGGCGTGTGCATACACACCATCAGTCAGACTCAAACCACAGTGTGAAAGTGGAAAGCCACGCATGCTGTGGCTCACACCTATAACCTCAGCCCTTGGGAAACTGAGGTAGGAGGGTTGCCGTGAGTTTGAGATCAATCTGAGCTGCATAGTGAGCTCTAGACTAGCCTCAGCTAGCCACAGTGTGATGGTTCATGAGTAAAGTGCTTCTCACCAAGGCTGAGGACCTGAGTTCAAGTCCCAGGATCCACAGAGAGAAAACTGACCCTTGAACGTTGTCCTCTGATCTCCACATGCAAGCTGTGACAGTGTATACACACACACACACACACACACACAATAACATTTTAGATATAAAAACCCAACAACATACCAGGTAGTGATGACCAGCACTTGAGAGGCAGAGGCAGGTGGATCTTTGAGTTTGAGGCCAACCTGGTCTACAAAGCAAGTTCCAGGACAGCCAGGGGAACACAGAGAAACCTTGTCTTAAAAAACCAAAAACAAAAAAAAAAAAAACCCAAAAAAACAAAAACAACCAACAACATAAACCCTATAATAACCAGAATCAAATGTTTCTCACTGGAGTTGTCACTTCTGTGGTGGAGATCACGTGTGTGGGGTGTGTGTGTGTGTGTGTGTGTGTGTGTGTGTGTGTGAAGATCAGAGACATCTCCATGACAGTCGTGAGCAGAGGGTGTCTGCAGTCCACACAGTGGCTGAGACTGTATGTGGAGCATGAGGGGTGCAGACAGAGGACCGTGCAAAAGACCCACACAGGAGATCCCATGGATCTAGCCGTCAGGCCACGTAGGACAGACCTGGGCAGGGAACCATCTTCGCAGTGAATGTGACAGAGCCAGCAAGGCGGCTGGGCAGGTGAAGGCACTGGCCGGCAAGCCTGACAACCTGAGTTCACCTTCCAGACCCCACATGGGAGGAGAGAATTGACTCCCACGGTGGTCCGCTGACCTCCACCACTGCACACCCACCTAATAATTTTTTAATGTAATAAATAAATTTTTTTAAGAGACCGAATGTGATAGATTCCAGTTTAACATGTGGACCTCTCATTCCCTCCTTTCCTCTCTACTCTCTCACCTCCTCACCTCTTTTTCTCTTGTTTCTTCTTTCTTTTGTGATATTTCAGGTCTAGAGGGCAAATGACTTGCTTTATATTACCATTATCATCATCATCAGGACTAGAGGACTAGAGGATAGAAATGCCTTTTTTTTTTTTCATTCATTCACTCATTTATTGATTGATTGGTTTTTCAAGACAGGGTTTCCCTGTGTAGCACTAGCTGTTCTAGAGTTCACTCTGTAGACCAGGCTGGCCTTGAACTCAGAGATCTGTCTGCCTCTACCCACCCACCAGGTGCTGGAATTAGAGGCCTGGCTCTGGAATAGCTTCTTTTAAAAGGCACAGTGGAGCCTTCTGTTTGTCCCTCCACCACTGGTGGTCACACCCAGGGCTTTGCACATGCTAGGCCAGCGGTCTACCACCAAGTAACGCCGCTGGCCCTTAGCAATCTTTCTCATGGGATTTGTAGATATGTGGGTAACGGATTTGTTAAAGTATTTGGAATATTTGCTGGCATGAGAAAGGGAAATATCTAATGACAAGTGCCCCATGTAGACTCTGCCTGGCCCCTCCCTTCTCCAAAGACGTCGGGAGGAGTGGAAAGTCTCTCCTGTGAATCAGTGTTAAGGGTACCCAAATGGAGATAGACATACCTCCCTCTGCCTTGGACTCTGGAGAGAATGGCTTCCCAGCAGGCTGCATAAGCCTGTACTCACTGATAAAGGTCACGTGTGACTCCTCAAGGCATCAAGGCTTGACAAACTTAAGACATTTGCATTTTTGTAAGGTACTGTCTTTGGTGTGGGTAAAGCTGAACCAGACATGGTTAACACTTTGACCATAAAACTATAGTTCCTCTCTCTTCTGTCCTGATTAGGCAGTGGTGGCTCTATTTTCATGAGCTCTTGAATAAATTGGTAACATGTTTTAATAATTCTATAAGAGTGTGTGTGTGTGTGTGTGTGTGTGTGTGTGCGTGCGCACGCGCGCGCGCGCGCGCGCGCGCGCGCTCACTCCTGTGAGCTTGTCTGTGCATACACGTGTGAAGGACAAAGGCCAACTTCCAGTATCTTTCCCTGTCTCTCTCCGGTCTATTGTTTGACCTAAGGTCCCTCACTGGACTCTGAGCTTACTGTATCAGCTAGACTGACTGCCTAGCAAGCCTGGGGATCCCCCCCCCACCTCTGTAACCCTGGTGCTGGGTTACAGAAGTGTGCCACCACCCTTGGCTTTCCTGTGAGTCCTGAGGATCTGAACCCAGGTCCTCATGCTTCCATGGTGGGCAGGCATTCCACCCACTCAGCCGCCTCTCCAGCCCAGCCATTGGCCTCTGCCTCGCCTCTGAGCAGAGTCGCTCATGCCGATCTCTGGCTGTGTAATGATATGGGAATCTTTAACACATGACTTAGTATGAGGTTCATGCAGCCTCTGCGGGGGTTCCTCACACTGTTTATACCTACAGCTACCCAAAACGCTAAATAGAAACTGTTGGAGGGTGAGTGAAAACAGGAGACTGGAGCGTGACATGCCAGTTTCCGTGGAATCTACTTGATTCCCTGGGTGGGAAAGAGCTGCTCTCTGCTGAGTATGCCCCCTAAATGCTCTGACAGGCCGTATTGATGGGCGGTCTGAAAGCGGTGTTTCGAGCACAGATGATGATGATGATGATGATGATGATGATGATGATGGAGAAATAAAGGATAAGAGATATAGCATTTGTGTGTATTTGCTTATTTTCTGAAACATTAATTACCTGGATAGGAGGTTATGATTTTGCTAAGTAATAAACTAGTATTACAATTAAACAGAGATGCGACATGGTGGTACATGATTTTAATCCCAGCACTCAGGAGGCAGCAGCAGATGAATCTCTTGAGGTCAAGGTCAGCCTGGTCTACAGAGTGAGTTTCAAAACAGGCAGGGCTACCCAGAAAAATCCTGTCTTGAAAAAAAAAAAAAGAAAGAAAAAAGAATTATACAGATGTGTGTTTAAAGGGTTAACAGTTTTTCTCTTCTCTTCCCCACTCCCCTTTATAGTTTAAAGAAGTCCCAAAAGGTCTTATTCCTCCGTCTACACCCAAGTTCGCATATGGAAAAGTTGCTCTGAGAAAGGTAAGATGGCACAGGGTCAGGAGTGTAGCTCAGTGGGTAGAGTGCCGGCCTGGCATGCGTGCAGCCCTGGGTTCCACTCCCAGTACCTCATAAACCAGGTGTGCTGGCACACACCTGCCACCCCAGCACTCAAGAGGTAGAGACAGGAGAATCAGGAGTTCAAGATCATCCTTGGCTACATAGTGAGTTAGAGGCTAGCCTGGACTACATAAAAATCCTATCTCAAAAGAAAAGAATGTCAAATCTTCACTGAGAATCAGATGGGGAGACACAGTGAGCCAAAGTGTCGCAGGCCGGGGGTTTGCTGCTTTTCTCTGAATTTGTTTTCTGAGAGCTGGTGGTGATTGATGTTCTCAGGGAACGAAGAGATGGAAGATAAGAAGATAGGAATGTAAATTGACAGCATGCAAAGACACACCACAGAAGAGTGAGAGGTGTTCTTGGGCCACTCGGGTCATTTTGGTCCAAGTCTTGGCTTTCAAAGGCAGTGCCATGGGCTGCTATGGAAATGACATCCTACTTTGTTACTCTGTCCAGTGAGGCTTTCTCCCATCGTTTACTTCTTTATTATATTTTTTTCCTTTATTACATTTATTTTTGGGGTTGGGAGACATGCATACCCTGATGCCCAAATGGAGGCCAGTGGAGAACATGAAGGAGTCTGTTAGCTCTTTCTACTGTGGGACTCTGCTGACTGGAACTCAGGTCATCAGACAAGGTGACAAGAGCCCTTACCTGCTGAACCATCTTGCCATCCCCATCCACCCCCTTTTTAATGAGTTCCTCCAAACCCCAGGATTTTTGATATCTCTACCCTTAAGTTAGATCCAAAAATCGTATCCTAGTGGCTTATTGGATACTGGAACATCAGAGGAAAAATATAGAAATTAATCATTAATAAGAAGTGAGGTGATTTTATTCTGGGAAAACAGGAGAGAGTTACTTAATGATTGGGAGGAGGGATGTACCAAAATTGGTTTGTTTTGACTCTCTGGGTCTTCAGGTTTTCCCCTCAACCCATCCCTTACTCCTACATGTATTCGTTCACAAGAAAAAGAAGAAAACATGAACAGTCACTTATTTCTTAAGAATCTTGAAATTCTAAAATAGCAACATATGTTTTTATCTTTAAGCCAAACGCCAAACACCATAGTGTAGTTTTTCCATTCGAAGCCCTCTGGCTTCTGGTTGGCTGGTGGTGCTTCTGTAATAGTTTCCACCACCTAGTGTGGAATCCTGTGCCACATTCTACAAAGAATGTGGTCTCTGATAGGAATCTCTTCTTAGATTAATCATGCTTGAATCACGCTTGGACAGGGAAGCTTATTCTTCTCTGTAGCTACCTAAGACAAAACAGTTGCTTGGTTTTAAAACAGTAAAAAGTTCTCTTACGTGATATAAAATAACCTCAAATGTTTAAAACAACAGCAATAATAAGCTGAAAAACATTTTTTTAAAAATACAGCTTAGTACCATGAAGAAAATCAGCACATTGATGGGCGTGATAGCTCATGCCTGTAATCCTAACACTTTGGAGGCTAAGGCAGGAGGATTGCTGTTATGTTCAAGACCAGCTTGTGCTGTATAGTTGAGTTTGAGGCTAGCCTGGGCTATAGAGAAAGATTCTGTTTCCAAACAAAAAGGTGAGGGGGAGCAGTGTGTTGGCACATGCTTGGGAGTGGGAGGTAGGAGGTCAGATGTTCAGGGTCATCATTTTGGCTACATAGAGAGTTCCAGCCTGGGCTACAGGAGACACTCACTGTCTAAAAAACTCAAAACAAAATACAAAAAAGGAGGGAGGGAGGGAGGGAGGGAGGGAGGGAGGGAGGGAGGGAGGGAGGAGAAATCAGCATGCAACTGTATTCAATTTATACAAAACATAGTATATGGGATTAATTAAAGTTTTTCATTTATATAAGATTGTGTGTGTGTGTGTGTGTGTGTGTGTGTGTGTGTGTGTGTGTGTGTGTGTGTGTTTGCACATGCACAGGAGAAAGAGAGAGAGCATTTGTTCGCCCTCATACACACTTGTGGAGGTCTGAGGGCAACTTTCAGGAGGCTCAGAACACATGCCACATAAGCTTGGAAGACAGTGAAGCGACTGAACGAAGCATGTTACCTGGTCGTGGCAGATCTAATCTTAGAGTCATTTGCCTCTACCTACTATCTTTGCTTCAGGGTTCTTCCTCCCTTGAAAACCTGTTGAATGCTTTGCAGAGGCGGCAGCCTCAGAATCTTGGCTGTCATTCGTTTTGAGTCTTTCTTAGATAGCTCTGAGCTGTATTTCTGAATGGGTGCACTTCAAACTCTTTTTTCTAAAATAATTTATTTAACTTTATTTTATGTGAAATGATGTGAAGGTATCAGATCCCCCTGGAACTGGAGTTACAGACAGTTGTAAGCTGCCATGTGAGTGCTGGGAATTGAACCCGCGTCCTCTGGAAGAACAGCCAGTGCTCCTAACTGCTGAGCCATCTCTCTAGCCCTGAAACTCTTTTTAAGACTACCATCATTTACATTTTCATCAAGAGTTAGGAGCAGGGCCTAAAGAGATGGCTCAGCAGTTAAGAACACTGACTGCCCTTTTTTTTTTTTTTTTTTTTAAGTTTAGTTTTGCTTTGTTTGAGATAGGTTTTGTCTATGCCGTCTTAGGTGTTCTGGGTCTCAATATCTAAATAAGGCTGGCCTCAAAGTCACATTTGCCTGCCTCCCAAGTTCTGGAATTAAAAGTGTGTGCCACCATGCCCAGATCTGACTACTGTTCCAGAGGAGCCAGGTTTCATTCCCAGCACCTACATGGCAGCTCACAACCATCTGTGACTCCAGTTCCAGGATCCAACGCCCTCTTCTGGCCTCCTCGGGCATTGCACACACAGTGCACAGACACACATGCAGGCAAAACACCCACACCCACACCTACAACCCCCCCCCCCACACACACACACACACACACACACGAGAAAACAGGAAAGAGCTGGGAGCAGTTAGGATACTAGGGAGGCAGAGGCTGGTAGATCTCTGAGTTCAAGGTCAGCGTGATCTACATAACAAGTTCCAGAACAGCTAGGGCTACATAGTAAGATCCTGTCTCAAAATAAATAAATAATGTTAAGAGGGGGGCCTGGGGCTGCAGCTCAGTGGTAGAAATCTTGCTTGTCCACCTTGTGGGAAACCCTGGGTTCAGTCCCCAGCCCTGCAAAAGATAAAAATAGCAAGAAATAAAGGTTCTGCATTAGCTCAGTTAGTGGAGGGCCTGCTTGGCATTCAGAAAGCCCTGAGTTTGAACCCCAGCATTCTGAAATAAGATGGGTGTGTAGCACGTTCACATAACCCCAGCATTTGGAGGTTCAAGGTCATCCTTGGTCACATAGCAAACTTGAGCCCTGCCTGGGACACATGAGACTGTCTCAGAAAGAAGGGGGTGGGGAGAGAGGGAGAAGAGAGTGGAGTCAGCTCAGAGGTGATTGTGAAGCAAATGGACCTGCACCGTTGAGGCTTAGGTCAGTGTCTTTGATAATTCAGAGTAATGTAACCCCCAACGCTCTCAACCCTACCCCACCCTGCTCCCTGGGGACACCATGCTGAGTCTGTTTTTGCTTCTCTTCAGTTCAAGACAGTGACTGAAGCTCTGGACATCCTGTGTCCCAATGGACCTGTGAAAAGCCGTTATCCCTTGACGTTCACCCAGGTGAAACAGGTAAGTCCCCACAGACAGGGAATACTTTGTCTGTCTGTCTTCTGGCAACACGGGTGTTTCCTCCTCATCACTTCCTAGGCATCGATATTTTAATACCGAGAAATGGCAGTTTAGAGCTGAGGACAGCGCTTCTCTGTAAGGTGCTTGCCTGGCATGAGCAAGGCCCTGGGTTCAATCCCCAGCACTGCATAAACCGGGTATAGCGGCATGCCTATCGTTCCAGCCCTTGGGAGGTTGGAGGTAGGAGGATCAGAAGTTCTAGGTCTTTCTCAGCTACATAGTATTCAAGGCCAGCCTGGGCTACATGTGACCCTGTCTCAAAAAAAAAAAATCAATTTAATTTTTCCTTCTTAGAAGTTCCTTTTCCTGCTTTGGAAAGAATCCATGTGTGTGCTCTTGCTTATATGTGCTCCATTTTCTGACACTCCCTTGTCTCTAGAAGTGTCTCTCAACTTTTTATTTTATTCTAGTCCACTTTTCATCTGATTCTTCAGTTAGCAGTAGTTTCCCTGCTTAGTGTGTGTATGTAGTGGACTGCTTTTTCTCTTTAAGCATCTGTCTAAATGTCTGTCTGTGGTGACCGATTCCTCAGAGGCTGTGGACAGCACCATCCTGGGCTTCCAGGAGGGGAGGAAAACTAAGTGTTCTCTGCAGACTTGGCTCAGGCCTCCCTTGCAGGCACCCTGTGAACGAGTGGGCCTGGCTTTTGCAGCCTGTGTGCACCAGTTAAACTGGAAAGAAGCATTGTGTGGGCTCGTCCTAGACTGGAAACATGGAGGCTCAGGCACCCCGCCCAGTTCCAGAGCAGTATGCTGCCGGCCGGCCGGGGTCTGAAAGCACAGCTGAGACCTGTGGCCGCCACGGGACTGCAGAGTGGCCCCTGTACAACGTACTAAAAAGACTCAGCTCTCCTGGACCCAACTGTGAGACAGTTGTGGAAGCAAAATGAGTATAAAAATAGCAGCTGGAAGCAAATGCCAAGCTAAGATTAGATGTGCTGTAGTGTCTCCACCTCCAGACTCCAGGAGGGTGACCTCCACCGGATGCCAGGAAGGAAGGCTCCGGTGACCTGACACTTAGGAAATAAGGTTGAGATCCCAACCAAGTGGCCCAAATGTGACAAGTGACCCATGGCATCCCAATGACATCACCCCTGTACCAAACCACTCCACCCAGGAAGACATGTCTCCTCTTCTGTGTCCATATAAAAGGCATTTTAATGACTCCACGAAGGGAGGAATGGTCTGAACTCTTCAAAAACTATTGATATCAGTCTAGCTGAGGTGGCCACATAGGTAACTGCACATGAGAGAGGCAGAGCCAAAAAGATAGTGAAAGGATGAAACGGCGCTGGTGGGTCGGATGAGCCATGGCATACCCCAATATTAGTTTTTAGAGCTGTCCTTCTCCCCCCCCCACCTCCTAATAAACTCTCATAGTGGGTTTTGTTGTGCCTCGCACCGTAAACAGTGCTGCTTAATGAATAACACAGCACCACCGCATAAAACCAACAGCAGCCTGGCCTCCATAGTAAGGTCCAGCCTGGCCTCCATATTAAGGTCTAGCCTGGCCTGAGAAACAGTGCAACCTTAACTCAAAACAAAAATGAGAAAATCCAATACAACAACCAAAATTCCAGTGAGATCATGAATTAGAGACCAGACTTTAAAAAAAGAATTTAAGGCCGGGCATTGGTGGCACACGCCTTTAATCCCAGCACTCGGGAGGCAGAGCCAGGCGGATCTCTGTGAGTTCGAGGCCAGCCTGGGCTACCAAGTGAGCTCCAGGAAAGGCGCAAAACTACACAGAGAAACCCTGTCTCGAAAAACCAAAAAAAAAAAAAAAAAATTTAAGGAGGCTGGAGAGATGGTTCAATAGTTAAGAGGACCTGGGTTCAGTTCCCAGCACCCACATATCAGCTCACAACTGCCCATAACTCCAGCGCCAAGGGATTCAAAGCCTCTGGCCTACATTCATGACACATACCTGTACATGTGTACATACACACATGCCGAGCATGGCACCACTACCACATGTAACCAGACGTGGTGGTACACACATGCACTCGAGTTCAAGATTGTCCTTGGTTGCCTAGTAAATTTGAGGACAGCCTAGACTCCCAGAGTCTTTGTCTCAGAAATCAATCAATATTACTCCTGGTTTGGTGGCAGTACCCGCCCCACAATTCTCTTTTCTCTGCTTCAAATGGTTTCAGATTGAGTCTTGTTTTGTACCCTAACGTAGGTTTAGCCCAGGAACCTGGAGAATGTTTTACTGAGCAGAATTCAATGTTTGTCCTGTGTTTGGGGTTTTCCTAGCTTAAAAAAATTGTGTATACGAACGAGTGCCCTGCCTGCTTGTCTGTATATGCACTACCTACATGCCTGGTTCCTCAGAGGCCGAGAGAGACCTTCAGATCCCCTGGAGCTGGACTTACAGATTGCGGTGAACCAGGGCCTCTGCAAGAGCAGCAAGTGCTCTTAATTGCTGAGTCGTCTCTCCAGCCCACATTTATTTACTTACTCTGTTGGCGTGTATATGTATGTGGGCCACAGCACATATATGCAGGTCAGAGGACAGCTTGTGGGAATGGGTTCTCTCCTTCCACCGTGTGGGTCCTGGGGATTGAACTCAGGTCGTCAGGCTTTGTGGCAGGCGCCTTACCCACTGAGCCACCTCTCCAGCTCTTGACTGGTGACTAGTGACCTCTGACTTACAGGGCGTGACTTCCCTAGGTCACTCTCGGCAATGGCTTGACTTGTTTCCCCGTGTGACAGTGAAGAGAGTCCCTGGCTATTCAGATAGTTCCACCAAGATCAAAAAAGTCAGCTTGAATGTGGCTGTGGGTGGGGGAAGCTTTTCATTCCCTACGGTTTTCAGAAAGTTGCTTTCATCCAGATCAAGGGCAACTGAGTTCTTAGTAGCTGAACTTGAGAATGAAGCATATTACTTACATCCTTTTCTAGTATTTTGGGTATGTGCTGTACCGAACAACACTTCCTTGGGACTGCAATGACTCGGTGCCCATTTTCTCTTCACCCATCGATGAGGTCCATGATCGGGCTTATGTCGCTGTGGACGGGGTAAGCATTATCTTTGAACTATACATCTAAGCCTTGACCGGGGGGGGGGGGGGGGGGGGTTCTGCACTTACTAACGTGGCATTTGAAGCTCTGGTCACATCTCCAGTTTCAGCCGGTGTCCCCTGGCAGTGGCCTTACTAGCTAATATGGCTCACATACTGCAGACTCAGGGCTGTTTTCTAACACTCACACTCTAGGAAAAGCGGGGTCTCCTGAGCCCAAGGTCATCTCTTCCCTGACTGAACTCAGCATGTCACCCAGGCTGCTTTTTAGGGACAACATCCATGTCAGCTTGGTACCTGTCACCATACAAAGTGTGTTAAACAGAGTGTCTCCCCTAAATGAGGCGTTATAGTTTAATGGGTTGTTCGTGACAGTTCTAACAAAAATGCACCAAGGACTTGATTTCACAGCAGAATGCAGATATATTTTTAAACACCCTTTCCAACATCTAGTTTGATATCACATGCCTGCAATCCCAGCTGTCAGAAGGTTGATTGCAAAAAACCTACCCTCACAGGATGAAACCCAAGGTCTAAAAGTCATAAACCAGAACAAAGATAAGAGAGCCAGAGCTAGAACCGGTGAGACAAGACAGCTCAGCAGGTGCAGGCAGGCACTTGCCACTGAGCCTGCGGACTGGAGTTTGGGCCCCTGGGACTCATGTGGTGTAGAGCAGAGACCTGCAAGCTGTCCTGCTGTCTGCCTGTGTGCCTCAGCCCTTGGGTGTGCACACACAATAAGTGAATAAATGTAATAATAAATAAGCTATCTATAGCATCACCCCTCATAGAAGGTTATGGGAAAAGCTCATGGGAAGATTTTCCTCAGCAAGGAATTTTTTTCAGGAAAGTATTATAGTTTGGAAGGGTTTTTGGTTTGGGTTTTTCAAACAGGGTCTTGTGCAGCCCAGGCTGGCCTCAGACTTGCTTTGTGTCCAGGATCAGCCTTGAACTCCTGATCTTCCTTCCTTTTCCTCCCAAGTGCTGATGATTACAGGTGTGCACATTCAGAGTGGTTTAAAGTAAAATATTTCCATTCTCAGCTGGGATGATAGCTTGCCTTGCAAGCGTGTAAGGACCTGAGTTCAGCCATATATGCAGGCAAAACAGTCAGACACAGAGATAAAGGAAGAAGAAGATGAAGAAGAAAAGCAGGAGCAGTGGCATGCAGCTGTAACCTCAGTTCCAGGGAGGTGGGGACAGGAGGGTCCCCGTGGGAGCCTGGTCAGCCAGCCTAGTCTCCTAGGCAAGTTCCAGGTGAGCGGGAGACCTTCTCTCAAAAAGGAAGTGGCCTGTTTCTGAGGAATGACACCTAACGTTGTCCCTCTGTCCTCTACACACGTATACACGTGTGCTTTCATGTAAACACACACAGTGGGGGGGGGTAATAATCAACAGATTTAATTTCAGTGGGGACAAGCTCCTGAGATGTGACAGTGTGCTTGTCATGTTCTGGCCTTCGTTAAGAGTTGTGTTTTGGTGACTTATGGTCAGTGTAACCAGTCTAAAAAATAGCCTCTTAAGTTAGGGATGGGGTTGGGGATTTAGCTCAGTGACAGAGCTCTTGCCCTGGGTTCAGTCCTCAGCGCTGGAAAATTAATTAACTAATATCGATTCAAGTAAAAAGTTAGGGATGTGTCGTTGAGAAAAGACCTGTTGTTTTCCCTTGTTCTGTTACATAATCTCTGTGGTTAATGCATCCTACCAAGTGAGGGGAGCCAGCTCCACCTAACTCTGATTTTATCTGTTACCTGATGTTGTCTGTTCTCTCCATGTGTTTAAAGGCTGTTTCTTTACACCTTACTTGGGCTGTGTGGTCTTGCAGTAATTCCTTCTCACAAGAATACAGCCCTGGAATGTCTTGTGTGTTTTATCCCTTTAAAAATAGAAGTGTAGGAGCTAAGCTTGGCATGTGAGATGTGGGGGCAGGAGAACCAGAAGTTAGTTCCAGGGAGGCGTTGGTTATATAGCACAGGGCCAGCCTGGGCTACTTGAGGCCCTCTCTCAAAATACAGATAAACAAGCAAACAAACAAAAAAGAAATGAAATGAAGAAGGCCTGCAAGATGGCTCAATAGATAAGGGTGCTTGCTGCCAAGCCTGATGACCTGAGTTCAATCACTGGGACCCACGTGGTGGAAGGAGAGAACTGACTTCAAGTTGTCCTCTGACCTCCACATACAGCATGGTAGACGTGTGTCCACACACCTATGCATGTGCATACACACCCCCACACAAATAAATGTAAAATATGTATATATACATACATACAAAGCAAAAGGATGCCTGAGCCAAGCATGGTGGTTCACACCTGTAAGGCACTTGTGAGGTGGAGTAAGGAAGGTCTCAAGTTCAAGGCCAGCCTGGGGTACGTCGTAAGATCTTGTTCCCATCAGAAAGAAATCCCACTTACCATAGCACATTCCCAGGCAGGGGAGTGTACCCTGAGCTGTGTGTAGCCAACCTCCCCTTTGGGAAGACAGTGAGTGTGGAAACTTGGCCTACTGGCGTGGGGCTCGGCCTGAACATATCTGGACTCTACCTGTAAATCTGATGACACTTCAGGACAGGAAAAGTGACAGATTAGCTATGCACACTGCTCTGTTTCTCTGATCTTACCCTCCATTCAGCCTTTGGCTTCAACCCCCAGGTCCCCCAAGGAGTCCTTGAGCGAAACCGTGTGATAGTCCTGGGCATACAGGGGAAAGCTGGAGCCGTTCTGGACATTCTGGTGGAGAACATGGGGCGTGTGAACTATGGCAAACACATCAATGATTTCAAGGTAGGACACTCATGTGAGGGATAGACCTATGCCTGAGTGGTTGGAAGGAGTTTTGTTTGTTCATGCATTCAATACTCACACATACATCTTTGTTCCCCTCTTCCATTTATTTATTTTTTTTTCTTTTTTTTATTTATTTTTTAAATTACACTCATTATATTCATTAATTACACTCATGATATTAATCACATTTGTGGTATTCATAGATTACATTCGCAGTATTCATTCAATTTTTTATATATATATATATATATATTTTTTAATTTTAAATGCCGAATGTCATTTATTGAAGGGGGGAGGAGGTCTTAAATACAGGCTTACAGCACAATGGGAGGACCCCGGAGGGCAGAAGTTCGCTACTGATGTTTTACAATCTTGCCTCTAATCTGTTAATGCCCAATATTCAGGATACACAGACAAGGAACTTCTCTTAAGCATTCAGGAGGGTGGAACCTGGCAGGGAATTAGCATAGGGATGATATCAAGGTCAAGGTGCGCAAGCAAGTTAGCAGTTACCCAAAATGGGGACCAGGGCCCTACAGGTCCCCCTTTTATTAAAAAATGAGCTTCTGGGCTGGAGAGATGGCTCATCGGTTATGAGCACTGGCTGTTCTTCTAGAGGACCCGGGTTCAATTCCCAGCACCCACATGGCAGCTCACAACTGTCTGTAACTCCAGTTCCTAGGGATCTGACACCTTCACACCAGTGCACATAAAATAAAGTTTATTAATAAAAAAAAATGAGCTTCTGACTGGGATTGCATGGGACATCAGCAGGTCACCTTACCCGTCATGGAGACGCCTGCCCAGGCCACACAAGTGCTCTGTCTTAGGTTGGTGAGTGCCCCCAGGCATTACCCATCTCTGAATACTCATTTTCATACAGGCTCAATTGTGTGTGAGCTGCATAGTTAATTGCTGCCAAAGATCTCAAAGTGGCACTGGGCTTGCAATCTGTGTGTTCGATACAGAAAAGACCAACAGAGGTCCTATCTCACCCATAGCCAGTAGGCTAAAGGCACCTGAGCCATTCCCTTCCTTAACGAGCCATACTGTACGTTGGTGTCCTTGTAAGATAGTATCCCAAAAGCAACTGGAACTTGAATTTATAAATTTATAATTTTCAAAGCCAATCAAGATGTACATAACTACTGAATTAAATTTATCATGCCCAATAGAATGAAAGATTAACTAACTGTGGTAGCTACTTTTGTTGCCAATTGTGCTAGCTGTGTAGTAAGCAATTATGAAATGGTAATCCAGAAAGCCCCTCTTCCATTTATATAGAAACAAATTTAAATACTTTTTCTTTTCTTATCTTTTTTTTTTTGTTTTGTTTTGTTTTTTTTGTTTCTCTGTATAGCTTTGTCTGTCCTGGAACTCACTCTATAGACCAGGCTGGCCTCCAACTCAGAGATCTGCCTGCCTCTGCCTCCTGAGTGCTGGGATTAAAAGCATGCACCACCATGCCTGTTGACTTTGAATTTTTGATCCTCCTGCCTCCACCTCCCAAGTGCTGGGATCACAGCTATGTGCCACCATCCTGTTTATGAAATTCTGGGGATTGAATCCAGGGCCTCTTGCACATCAGGCAAGCACTCTACCAACTGAGCTACATTTCCCAGCCCTTAACATTTTAAGAGAGAGAGAGAAGTGTGTGTGTGTGTGTGTGTTCGTGTTCTGAATGATCACTGCACACCTCTGTCACACATCACGGCAGCTCCCTTTCAGAGCCCACACACTTTGCTGAACCTGAGGAGTGAAGCGCTCTGATTGGTTTTGTAGCCTAGGAGACAGATTTCTTTGAAGGGCTCTTTTCCTGTGCAGACCATGAGAGCCCTGAGCTTTGCAAGCAGAACACTCCCCTTGTGCTTGAGCTCAGTAATCTTGTGGAGAGAAAACGGAAACTGCTCCACCATGCTCTTCCTCTGCTTTGAAAACCCACCCAGCTCATCAGAGGTGCTCTGGACTCAACCGAGCCAGCGTGGTGTTTGGTGGGCTCAGGTGTGCAGGCAAATCCGTGCTCTACAAAGTCCCTTGGCTGCTGCTCTGCCATTGGCCTGCTGATTCTTCTCTGTCCAGGCACAGTGTGGTGTTCTAACCGATCTTCCTAGATCATTAGGAAACTTGTTGTTTAACTTGGGTTTTTGTTTTGTTTAACTAACTCATTTAGGGGAAAGTCTTTAAGCCCAGGCTAGGCTGGAACTCATTGTGTAGGCGAGGATGACCTCGACCTCCTGAGCCTCCTGCCTCTACCTTCCAAGTGCTGGTTTTATGTGGGGCTGGGAAGTAAACTCAGGACAAGCGAGTCCTCTACCAACCAATCCCCAGCCCAGGAAACTTTCCAGCCCAGGAAACTTTTGGGGGGCGGGGGGAGAGCCAAGGATGGTCTGGAACTCACAGCAGTCCAGATTCTGAGATTACAGGTTCAGCTCAAGAATCATTTTTTACGGTTCTGTAGTGTCCCCAAGGTGCTTCCGGGGGTACAAAAGTGGGGTACAGGCTGATACTAGGCAGCCCCTGGTGACCTCTCTTCCTGAGAGATAGGCTCCTGCTGATGCCAGGCTTCGGCTTCCTTTCTCCCAACAGATTGGGGAAATTCCGGTTCCTAGGGTTCCGTTGTCTCGATGTGTGACAGCCGAAGGGAGGGGCACCAGTGTCTCTTGAGGATGTCTGCATTCGGGGCTGCAGGTGGCTCAGGGGCCGCTCACACTGCCTGTAACTCCAGCTCCAGGGGATGCAGTGCCAGAAGGTGCTCTCTTTTGGCCTCCTTGGGTACCCACACGAGTGTACAAGCCTCCACACACATGCACACACACACAGCCCAAACACAGGCCACAAGTAGAAACAAATCTTTTTAGAGCTGGGCAGTAGTGGCGCACACCTTTAATCCCAGCATTCCCCTTCAGAGGCAGGCAGATCTCTGAGTTCGAGGCCAGCCTGGGCTACAAAGTGAGTTCTAGGAAAGGCACAAAGCTACACAGAGAAACCCTGTCTCGAAAAACCAAAAAAAAAAAAAAAAAAAAAAAAAGGCTATCTTCATTCCTGCCAGGACAGTAGGTTGTGACTGAGCCTCCAGCCTGACCAGGGTCACCTGGCTGTACACACAGCTGAGCCTCATTTCCTACTCCTCCCAGGAATTCAGTGACAGCCGTGATCCCTTCCTTCCAGCCCATGGTTCTGTGTTCTTCCCTTTACAGGGTTTGGTTTCTAACATGACCCTCAACTCCAGTGTCCTCACCAACTGGACAATCTTTCCACTGGACACTGAGGCTGCAGTACGCAGCCATCTTGGGGGCTGGGAGGCCCGTGATGATGGCCGCCATGATGGACACGATACTTTCAGCTCTTCAAACTTCACACTCCCCACGTTTTATGTGGGCAGCTTCTCCATTCCCTCGGGCATCCCAGACCTACCGCAGGACACCTTCATTCAGTTTCCTGGATGGACCAAGGTATGTGCCTTCTTGGAAAGAGTTTGAATCAAGCCTCAAGCCCTTGGTTCTTAGTGTCTGAGGAGGAATCGGAAGACGGTTAGTAGGATGCTGTGTGCCATTGGGAGGCTTTTCTGCTAGGTCACACTCAAGGATCAGGACTATGGCAGATCGAAAGGGACCAGTGTCCAGCGTAGAGGTGTCCTTCTCCGCCCTGTTTTTGGTTTTTTTTTGACTGACAACTTGTTTCAGTGAACGGCAGCTCACTTGCTTCCTCCAGGAAGAACTAAGGCCTATTTATTTATTTGTTTGTTTGTTTGTTTTAATTTCATTTATTTATGATGTGCATTTGCGTGTGTGTTCATATGCACCTGCCAAGGCACACATGTGGAAGGCAGATCACAACCCATGGGAGTCAGGTCTCCTTCTACCATGTGGGTCCTGGGGATTGAACTCAGGTCATCAGACTTGTTAGCAAGCACCGTCAGCCATGGAGTCATCACACCATCCCCAGGGCCTCTTTAGAAGATGCGTATGAAGGGAACAGTTTTTTGTCTACATAGGTTCTCAAATAGCCCAGGTTAGCCTTGGATTTGCTGTGTAGCCAAGAATGTCCTTGAACTTCTGATGGTCCTGTCTCACCACTGCCTAGCCCAGCCCTACATTTTAATTCATTTGTTTTGAGAAGGGGGCGGGCATAAGAGTGTCACAGCATACACAAGGAGGTCAGAGGACAACTTGCAGGAGTCATTTCTCTCCCCCCACCATGTGAGTCTCAGCGATCAAACTCAAGTCACCATTTGGTGGCAAGTGCTGACCCACTGAGCTATCACACCAGCCTCAAATATTTCTTTTTAAAAGAAAGTAATCTTATACTCAAGATGTTTAAGGGGGAGTGGCTAGGGTGCACCACATAAACCGAGCATACTGCCACATACTTATAATCCCAGCACTTAAGAGGAAGCCAGGTGGTGGTGGTGCACACCTTTAATCCCAGCACTTGGGAGGCAGCGGCAGGTGGATCTCTGTGAGTTCAAGGCCAGCCTTGTCTACAAATCAAGCTCCAGGACAGCCAGAGCTATACAGAGAAACCCTGTCTCAAAAAAAAAAAAAAACAAAAACAAAACAAAACAAAAGAAGTAGTGTAGGCAGACTTTTCTGTCCCACCAGTTTCCAAATAACCACACAGAGACTTATTATTAACTATAAATGCTCAGCCATTAGCTTAGTCTTGTTACTGACTAGCTCGCACACTTTAACCCATTTCTGTTCCTTTATTGCTGCCACATGGCTCAGGGCATGTTACCACATTTTGTGCACGTCCTGCTTCCTCTGCATCTGACTGGCAACTCCTCAGACTCTGCCATTCTTCTCAGCGTCCTCCTAGTCTGGCTCTCCTGCCCAATCTCTTCCTGCCCAGCTATAGGCCAGTCAGCTCTTTATTAACCAGTGAGAGTAATACGTATTCACAGTGTACAAAGATTGTTCCACAGCAAAGTGGAGAAAGATGTATTGGAAGTTCAAGGTCATCCTCCAGGTACATACCAGGTTCAAGGCCAGCCCAGAATACATGAGATCCTGACTCAAAATTTTAAAAAAGGAACAAATATCATAAAAGAATGTGGGGCCAGAAAAATGAGTCAGAAGTTAAGAGCACTTAGTGCTCTTGCAGAGGACCTAGGTTCGATTCCTGGCACCCACCTGGTGGCTCACAGCTGTCTGTAACTACAGTTCCAGGGAATTTGACACCCTTTTCTGGCCTCCCTGGGTTCCTGCATGTACATGGCATATATAAACACACACACATAAATAATTTTTTTTTGTTTTATTGGTTGAATTTTACTTTTGTGAGACTGGGTCTTACTATGTAGCCTTGACTGACTAGGAACTCAATAAGATCTTCCCGAGTCTGTGCTGGGATTAAAGGCATGTGCCACCACACCTAGCCAAATAAATATTTTTAAATGAATTAATAAGGTTAGAGAGCTAGCTCGTTGGAAAACGTGCTTGCTAGGCAACCAGGAGGACATAGGTTCAAGCCCCAGCTCATGGGTAAGAAGCTGCATTGGTGGTGGTGCTCGCTTGTAATCTTAGCTGGGAAAGTGAAGAGAGGCAGGTCCCTGGCCAGTTTGCTAGCCTGTCCTAACTGGCAAGCTCTGGGTACCAGTGAGCAGCCCTGTCTCAAAGAACAAGGTGGAAAACCAGTGTTGACTACTGGCAGACTGTGGTTCTGCTACTGGTCTCATCTGGACACAGCTGTATCTCAGCTGGCTATAAGCTGTGACAACTGTGAAGGCCATTGGTGCCTCACCCTACAAGCCATTTGTAGGGTGCCTGGCAGGGGTCAAAGAAAGCAGCGGTAGACTAGCTCCAGGTGGAGGAAGTTGCCCAGAGCTGAGGCATTTTGTATGTGTCAGTATGCATCCCGACCCTCCGTCTATCCATCCATCAACCATTCCAGAATGGGATGTGCTTTTGAGCCTTGTTCCCTTTGCCTCCTGGTTTGCAGTTGTGCTAAGCCTACAAGGTCGTTCTCTAAATCTAACTTGTGGTTTCTACTCACAAATCCTGTGAACCTGGAAGCTAGATAATCAGGTTCTCCCAGAAAGCATGCTAACTCCAGGTAGGTCGGTTCCCTATAATTTTTAGTCATATGTGTGTGTGTGTGTGTGTGTGTGTGTGTGTGTGTGTGTGTGTGTGTCATAGAAGAGACAGACAGACAGAGTAGAAACGCAGGAGGCCAGAAGAAAGCATCATGTACCTCCCATCACTCTCCACTGTCCCTTTGAGGCAGGGTCTCTCCCTAACCTGGAAGCCAGCAAACCCGCCGGTCGGTCTTCCTCTCTCCACCCCGCTCCGACCTGGCGTTACAGGTGTGCACAGAGTGCCCAGCTTGTTACATAACCACCAGGGCCAGAACTCAGCTTCTCGGGATTGTGCCGCAAGTGCACTTGGTCTGAACCCCCTTCAACCCCTCAGCCCTCCAGTCCTTACCATGATGTACTTTTGCAGTTGACACAAAAGCAACCTGCCCGTCAGTCAGTCATGGACTGACACCTCCCAAACCTTTCTTTCTTTCAGTTGAAGGTTTGGGGTGTTTGTTATGGTAACAGACAGTATCACAGAATCCCTCCGAAAATCCGCAGCAACCCAAAAGCTGTTTCACTTTACTGCTAAGAGCTGGGCAGGTGTAATTCACACCACCTGCAGATAGCCGAGGTGGCTGTGAAGGAAGCAAGGTTAATTTCCCTCGTGGATTTCAGGGGATCTGTTTACGTCCTATCTCTAAGTGTCCCCCTTTTACCTTATAAAATCAAGCTTTCTCTCACCACAGTGAGTCATGCGTGATGAGTGAGAACCTTTTAACCTTGGGAATTGGCCTCTGTTTCCCAGTCTGAGCCCCCCAAGTACCTAGACTTCCTTTGGTGTGATTTATTGGTCCTCAGTTTGTCGTTGGGTTTCTTCAGACAGGGCCTCACTACGCTGCCCGGCTGCCCTGGACCTGGCTGCATAGACCAGGCTGGCCTGCAACTCGGAGATCCATCTGTCTCTGCCTGATGGGAGTGCTGGGATTAAGGGCTTGCACCACCACGCTAAGCCTATTTCCACTTTTTAAGGGACTTCTGAAGATCTTAAAAAAGTATTGAGGGCCAGGCGTGGTGGTGCACGCCTTTGCTGAGAACTCCAGAGGCAGAGGTAGGTGAATCTCTGAGTTCTAGGCCAGCCTGGTCTACATAGTGAGACCCTGTCTCAATCAAAAACAAAACAAACAACAGTATTGAAAGTTTCACTCTAGGGTCTGGAGAGATGGCTCAGAGGTTAAGATCACTGGCTGCACTTCTAGAGGATCTGGGTTCAGTTCCCAGCACTCACATGGCAGCTCACAATTGTCTGTACCTCCAGTTCCAGGGGACCCGACACCCTCACACAGACAGACATGCAGGCAAAACACCAATGCATGTATGAAATAAAAATAAATATTTTTTTAAAAAGGAAGCTGCATTCTAAATTCTCCTGAGAAGAGTGACCTTATCAAGGTAAGTTAACACACACACACACACACACACACACAGATCTATGTGATCAACTGAGAAGTAGGTCAGGCACTTCCAAGAACTTCAGCATTGCTGTTACCTTAGAGTTAATGGCAGAGGGCAGAAGTGTGTGCCGGGGTCAAGATGGTCAGAGATAGCCTTTTTCATGGACCTCAGAAGTTGGGGCTGCCATGGGGCACCCCCTGAGCCACTGACTCTTCTGTTATTAGTGCTTGTCCCCAATCCCCTGAAGTCACCTCATTAACATAAACCTTTGGGTTTATCAAGAATAACTTCAGCGTATTTCTTTCTTCTTGGTCTTTGGTGACAGGGTTTGTTTCACGCTTAGCCTGGGCTAGCCACGTATGCTAAGCAAGAGTCCTTTTACTAGACTGTATTGAAGGAAGAGAACCGACTTCCACAGGTTTCCTCTGATGTCCGTACACATGACTGTGGCATGTATATTGCCCCCAACAAGTAAAAAACCAACTCTGAATTGAGAGTAGAGGACCATGAAATAACCTGTTCGGTGGGGCTCTGAGTCACCTCCTCACTGTATCTTTTCATTTGTTTTATTTTTAGATTTTTAATTTTTTATTCTATCTGTATGAGTGTTTTGCCTTCATATATGTGCACCACACGTGTGCCTGGTTCCCATGGAGGTCAGAAGAGGCGAGACTAGGATCCCCTGGAACTGAGGTTACTGGTGGCTGTGAGCTACCGCGTGGGTGCTGGGAACAGCCCAGGTCCCTTGCAGCTCCTCTTCCCCGTGTCCTGTCTCAGGAAGAATTGTCAACAAATGTGACCCAATGAGTTGGCTGAGTAGATGCTGAACATATATGTAATTTATACAATAGTGTTCATGTGTGTGTTCATGTGTGTGTTCATGTGTGTGTGTATTTTTTCCATCTTTTGTATAGCGAGTCTGTGCTAGCGCCCCCAAATGGTTGACAGGCCAGTCAACAAATGCCATACCCAACACTGGTAATAACTACAAGAGGAGGGAGGTTAACGGGCTGGTGAGTGGCCGAGATGAAGAGGTCGTGACGCTACCCTCTGAGGAGGTCAGGAACCGCAGCTGTGAACTGTGAGCTGCACATGGGGAGACAGTGCTCGGGTCTGAGGACGCTGAGGAAGATGAGCAAGTGTGGGTGTCTGTCAGTGTGAGGGGGACAGGTGTGGTGCCCCGCTGAGCGAGGACAGCTGGGGGGGGGTGGAGAGGCAGGAGCAGGGAGGGGGGAGCTGGCGTGTGCGCCCCCAGGGTTGCCTCCATGTATGGCTGTGTTCGTACAGCGGAAGAGCCCGGGCCCTGCAGTTCACAGAGGACATCAAGGCCTGACAGGAGGGTACAGTCGTCTCAGAGAGCGCTGACCAGGGCTCCGTATCAGTTATTTTCTCGTTGCTCTGAATACATTCCTGATAAAAGCAAATCCACGAAAAGAAGGGTGTGCTCACCTTTAACCCCAGCACTCGGGGGCAGAGGCAGGCGGATCTCTGGTTAGAGGCCAACTGGGCCTCTATAGTGAGTCCCAGGCCAGCCAGAGCTGCAGAGTGAGACCTTGTCTCGGTAAATGGACAGCAGGAAGGATTTCTTTGGCTCACAGTGTGAGTACAGTCCATCAGGTGGAGAAGGCATGGAGGCCGCACAAGGCAGCCAGTCGGTCACACTGCGTCCACAGGAAGCAGAGAGGGGACTGTTGTGCTCAGCACTTTCTCTTTTATCCAGTCGGGACCCCAGCCCGTGGGATGGTGCTGCCCACTTCAGGGTGGCTCTCCCACCTCAGTTAAACATGTCTAGAAACTCCCTTATAAGCAGACCCAGAGATGCGTGTCCATGGTGATTCTACATCCAGCCAAGTTGATGATGCACGTGAAACATCATAGGCTCACTATAGGGACTGGCCACGAGGATGGAGAGAGATGAGGAACGTGTTCTGATGAAACCACTGTCTTCAGTGAGCCTCTTTATATTTAAGTTTGATTCAAAGTGAAAATTGGGCCCATGACATGGCTCAGTGGGTAATTTGGTTGCCACCAAGCCAGAGGACCTCAGTTCGATCCCTAGGACCCACACGTAGAAAGAAAGAACCAACTCCTACAAGTTGTCTTCTGACCACAACATGTGTCATGACACAAACACACCACACACACACACACACACACACACACACACACACACGTAATAAAACATTTCAAAGTAGACATGAGTTTATTTTAGGAGGGGAAACCCATTCTCCTCTGCACTCCTCTACTGGCTACTGCTCTGTAACACCATGGCGACTGGACACACGCTCGGCCTGTGGCCTTGCAGCTCGGTCCTCTCATAAGAAAGATGAATGTGTGTGACTCTAACTCGAGGTACAGAACAGACATGTAGAGTTGGCCGAGTGCTCGCCTAATCTGCATAAAACCCTGGATTCAGTCTCCAGCACTCCTGACTTCCTAAACATGGTCCCTGCATGTAATCCTAGCACTCTGGAGGTAGGAGCCAGAGGATCAAGGTCATCCTCAACTATTTTGTGAGTTTGAGGCCATTCTGGGCTGCATGAAACTGATCATGTGTCAAAAAAAAAAAAGGCAGAACAAGCTGGAAACATACAAGTACCCATTTTCAGTAGCAAAGGAATACATAGGCATATTCTGGTTTTTTGTTTTGTTTTGTTTTGTTGAGACAGGGTTTCTCTGTGTAGTTTTGGTGCCTATCCTGGATCTCATTCTGTAGACCAGGCTGGCCTCGAACTCACAGAGATCCGCCCGGCTCTGCCTCTGAGTGCTGGGATTAAAGGCATGCACCACCACTGCCCGGCCTCATAGGCATATTCTGAATGTAGCTTGGTGGTAGCAATGCACAGGCCCTGCTTTAATCCCTAGAACTGAAGGAAAATCAGGGAGCAGGGAATGATGTGTTAGTCAGGCATGATAGATAGCACATGCCTGTAATCATAATCGCAGCATACAAGAGGCCAAAGTAGAAGGATCGTGAATTTGAGATTAGCCTGGGCTACAAAAAAAAAGTCTCAAAAAATAATGGGTATATCCATACCATTGAATGGCATGTGCTATTTAAAATGACAATGCATTTGTACACTTATTTGCATCTGTATATGTGTGAGTGTATGTGGTACATGTGTGCACGTGCGTGCTCCTGTACAAGTGTGGAGGTCAAATCCCAGCTCTCAGGAGGCAGAGCCAGGCGGATCTCTGTGAGTTCGAGGCTAGCCTGGTCTACAAAGCGAGTTCCAGGAAAGGCGCAAAGCTACACAGAGAAACCCTGTCTCAAAAAACCAAAAAAAAAAAAAAAAACAAGTGTGGAGGTCAGAGAAGTACAAATGTCCTGTTCTATCTCTCTCCCCGCTTATTCCCTTGAGACAGGGTCTCTCACTGAGCCTGGAGCTAGGCTAACTGCGAGCAGGTCCCAGTGAACCTCTTGTCTCTGCTCCAACAGAACTGGGTTCCAGGCAGAGGGATGACCACACCTGGCTCTTTTATGTGATAGCTGGAGATTTGAACTTGGGTCCTCATGCTTGCCCAGCAAGTGCTCCCACCCTCTGGGCCATCTTCCCAGCCTGTTTATGTACAGTTATATGTAGCTAAAAATCAGTCAAAGCGAATGCATGGCAAATGAAATCAGGAGCTGGTCTCTGACTGTGAAAACAAGGTTCTGGCTGAGATGGAGCTGATAAAGTCCGGGTGAAACTGTTAGGGCTTATGCCTTTTAGGACAGAGGAAGACAACAGATCCCATGGTAAAAACAAGAGTAAAGTAGTTCTGAGAACTTCGAAACTGCCACCTTTTCTAAATGACTTAATCCAACAGACAGGCAGTTAGTTATGAGTCGCTGACCTCCTTCTGTGGGCCGTGGATGCCAAGAGCTTTGGTTTCAGGGTTGTAAGGGGCGCTCAGATCCACCCAGGAGCACAGTCCCTGCACCAGGTGCTAGGGTGACCACCAGAAATGCGCTGCAGCCCCCTAGGTTGGCCTGAAATTCACCACAGTCCTCCTGTGGGAGCCTCCCAAGTGCTGAGATCACAGCACCCACCGTACACACTGTCATCTTAGGTGCTTTGGGGATCGTTCTCAGGCCGTAGACTCCGCGCCGTCATTGTCCTGGGTGTGGAACTTGAGTGGAGACTTGCCTGAGGTCAGACAGCTAGCATGGGAGGAATAAGATGGGAAGCCGGGGAAGAAGTTTAGGGGCCTGGAAAAAAGCCAAGGGAAACTTTATTACCCGTGTAACCTCAACACGTGGGAGGCAGAGGCAGGAAGGTTATCTGGACTGTACAGTGAGCCCAGGCCAGCCTTTGCTACATAGGAAGACTATGCAAATATTAATTAAAATTTTAAAATGAGCAGGAGGACTCACCACAAGCAGCAGCTGTTTCCTTCCTTCTATCGTTCTTCCCCCTCTGCCTTCTCCCTCTGCTCCTTTCCTCTTCCAGACTTCCTGTTTGTCTCTGGCATGTCTGACCTCCACCATCCCCAACTTTTCACCCGAATGTCCCATCTATTCGGCCACCCCTTGAACTCTGTGTTTGCCCGTGAAGCAGCTTCCCTGCTCACAGGAACAGTCTCCACGGTTTGTAGGATTTCATCTGGTCCTCCAAGTAGACACGCTGCTCGCTCTCTGCCTCCCTCGGAGGAAAGCTGTGAGAATCCCGAACACAACAGTGACATGGACACTCTGCCCAGCAGGCCCCCATTCTCATCTTTTTCCTTTCCGTGGCTTAAGTTCACTATATTGCCCAGGCTGGCTTCAAACTCAAACCGATCCTCCTGCCCTAAGTCTCTCAAGTGCTGAGATTGCAGCACCCGCCCCACACACCCTTACATTCATCTTGGGATGTTTGGAGAACAGTTCTCAGACTGTGGGCTTTACGCACATCAGATAGCGTGGGTAAGCCCTGCGTCTGTGGGGCAGAAAGAGCGGGGAGACTCGCCTGCTGGGGCGTGTGACAGCAATGACTAGGGAGGGCTGCTGTACAGACAGACAGGCAGTACCTGGGAGCCAGGGTAGAGCACGGAATGCACTGAGGTGTGCTCCAGGACTGAGATCTGCAGCATCTGGAGTCTGGGGCTCCATATGCATTTTCCTTATAGTGGAAATTGGCAGTTAGGGCAGGCTCTGCCGTTCTTCCCACTCATTTTCCATCCAACATGAGATAGCGGGATGCTGGACTAAGGGGACCTGATCCTCAGGCCATCCCTGAGGGGCATCTCTTGCCCCCTCTGCTACTAGTGTTTCCTTGGCTGATGGTTTCTCTCTCTCTCTCTCTCTCTCTCCAGGGCCAAGTGTGGATCAATGGCTTTAACCTTGGCCGATACTGGCCCAAACGGGGCCCACAGGTGACCTTGTTTGTGCCGAGACACATTCTGACGACTTCAGCCCCAAACAACATCACGGTGCTGGAGCTAGAGCTGGCTCCCTGCAGTGATGGGACCACAGAGCTGTGTACAGTGGAGTTTGTTGACAGACCAGTCATCGGCAGGCCCCTGGCCACCAGGTTTCCAGGTTGGTCTGATCAAGACTCATGGCTGAATTCCCTGTGATGACTGAGCCTCTAGGACCACAGCCCTGCACTGGCTGCATGGATCATCCTTTTCTTGCTACAGTGGAAGATAAATTTATGGGGTGGGGGTGTCCTTCTGGTGTCTCTGCAGCCTTACATTGCCTGACCTCCCACTCTTGTGGCCACCAGGAAGGCTGAAGGGAGTAGTCATCACAGGAACACACACAGCTGGAGGGTTGTGCAGAGTTGGAACAAAACTTGAATGATGTCTCTTGGTTTGATTTGAAACAATCATGTCGTCTTTCCGTTGAATAAAATTTGTACTCAAGTGGCAAGGTGGTGGTGTTACTATCGGGCAGGTATTAAACTCCATGGTCTGACTGAAATCTCAACTAGACTTGAGTAGGCTGGGTGAAGCCAGTTCACTAGCTTGAGGTTCAAAGTGGGTAGCAGAGAATCCTGGTTTGGGCTAGCAAACGGTTGCTTTTCTGACCCTGATTTGACAGTTTCTGAATCTCTATGCTATCTACTAGGTAGGAAATCTACAGAAACCATCTAAATGATTAACAGTTGCTCCAAGTAGGTGGTACAGTCCCTCTACACAACTGAATAGGGTGTGTGTGTGTGTGTGTGTGTGTGTGTGTGTTTTCATGTATGCATGCAGATGCATGTGTATTCATATATGTGTGTAGGTCTGAGGTCCATATTGGGTGTCATTGCTCAGGAATGCCTTAGTGTCTAGGCACATGTAAGATTTATAAAATATAATACTGCTTGTGTTTGAGACCCTGCTAATGTGAGGCTGGGATGTAGCTACGTTGGCAAAACAGCATGTTTACCATGCAGGAAGCACGGGGGTTCCGTCCCTAGGACTCCACAAAACCAGGCATGCTAGTACACACCTGTAGCAGCATTCAAGAAGTGAGACAGGATCCAAGTTCAAGGTTTTTCTCAGCTACATAGTGGAGTCAAGGCCTTGAGGTACAAGTAACCATGTCTCAAAAAAAATGAGTATGATTATATCTGAATGGTAAACATTTGGGTAGTTGGTCCCTTTTTCTAACCTATACTTTAAATGCAACCACATCCATGTACAGACACTCATGCTATAGCATGCGTGTGGAGGTCAGAGGACAATCTTGAGTGTTGAAACAGGAGCTCCTGTTCGACACTCACAGCGTACTGCGGACTAGCCTAGAAGCTTCGAGCCTTCTCCCGACTCCTCCCCTCCCCCCACAGGAACACTAGGATCACACTCTTGCACCCAGCTGTCACACGGGTCCCAGAGGTTCAGACTCAAGTCTTCATGCTTGTTTGGCAAGTGCTTTTACCCTCTGAGCCATTTCCATAGCCGCCTTTTGTAAGATGAATTAATTACTAAACGGTCTGATTAATAAAAACCCAGAGTCAGATATTGGGGTTAAATCTGAGAGATCAGAGGAATAGGACAAGCCACCGCCAACCTTACCTCACCGTCTCCTCAGTCTCCAAAGAGAGCTACTTCCTGTATACCCACGCCTATATGCCTTTCTGGCTCCAGTACAGTGACTTCCTGTCCACGGGCATGTGTCACCATTACCTGCTGCTTCGATGGTGTCTGTTGCTGTGTAGCAAGACCCTGAAGAGACATAAAGCAACTACCGTTCTCTTGTTTTTGAAACAGGGTCTCGTGTACCCCAGGCTGGCCTCAAGTTCACTATGTAGCTGAGGATGACCTTGAACTTCTGATCCCCCTGCCTCTACCTGAATTACAACTGTGAACCACCATGCTTGGTTTTATGCAATTCTGGGAGTCAAATCCAGGGTTTGTGTGCATGCTGGGGAAACTGTCTACCAATGAGCTACATGGAACAGACAAAATGGCCAGCCCAAGAGGGGCCTTTTGTCTTTCCTTTCCTTTCTTTCCTTTTTTTTTTTTTTTTTTTTTTTTGAGACAAAGTCTATCTACATAGCTTTGGCTGTCCTCGAACTCACAGAGATCTGCCTGCCTCTGCCTCTAACCCTAACCCGAGTGCTGGGATTAAAGGCGTGCATCACGGCACCCGGCAATAGTGGCTATTTTGAAAAACTGTTAACAGTATTCAGTTGCAATTATTTTACATCTGTCTGTCCATTTCACTGAAGGTTCAAGACTCTGACCGGAATTGAGTCCTGTTCATTTTGGGTCCGACCCCATTGGCAAAGAACAGGGCTTGGCCCACACTAGGTTCACCTGGCCTCTATTTCACAGTGAGGATTCCTTGGGTCACTTCAGCTTGCCTTGGCCCCTGGTGAACTCACCAGATGGGAAGTGATAAGGACAGAGACCATGAGCACAGGCTGGGAATGTGCCCTGCCAGCTCCACACAGGTGTGAGAAGTGCCAAGCTAGGTTTCTTTGTTTCTTATCTGTAGGTAAAATCTTTCCGTCAGGGTTCTGACGGGCGGTGCCGTCTATCCTGTGTGCTTCCTCCTTGCTCTGCATTTTACTAAGCAAAGAGACTTTGTCTCTGGAGGCTTTGTTATGTCTACCCTGCCCCCTTTCCTGTGGACTTTGGAACCATGAAATACCCCAAGGAGTAGCATCCGCAGGGCTTAGGTCTTCCTCAGGAGCCTGTGTGATGGTACACACTTCTATTTCCAGCACTTGGGAAGTAAAGGCAGAAGGATCAGAAGTTCAGAGTCATCCTTAGCTAGTTCAAGGATGTTCAAGGCCACCCTGGGCTACATCATGATATCTTGTCTCAGAAATGAATCAATAAAACAGTGTGGGGGTGGTTCACACCTGTGACCCAAGCACCGGGGAGGCTGAGGCAAGAGGCTTGCGGAGGGTTCCCTCATGTGACGTTCAGTTCCTACATTCGTGGTACCTGGTAGAGCACATCTAGCCCACAGTAGGTCCTCAGCCAGTCTCTGGCAGGGTAAGTGCCCATGCTTGCATGCCTGTATTCACACTGCGGGCTTAGCGGCCCCGGGATGCCGCTACTCCATCAGGTGTGTCTGACACCCCAGTGCCCGTCCTCTCGAAAGAGCCAAGATTTCATTTAAAAGAAAAAAATGTTAAGCCTTCCCAGAGAGGGCTTGCTTTCCTGCTGTTTCTTCTCACTAGACAGTCATCTGTCTGCTTCTTCCAAATAATTCAGTTCATGAAAGACAGCGCCATCCTACACACTTCTACCGGGTCATGACTCAAATGGGGAGCAGCATGCCTTGAGTTCCATAACCCCTCACCCACACTGGGCCTTCTTAACCTGAAACACAGAAGCCTTGAAGCGGGAGAGGCCGTCCGCTCTGAGACTGCACAAACTCAGTAGCACTGAACAGGCGGGCGATACCAATTTTGTTCCCTTTTCCCCTGTGTAATGTGTGTTTGTGTATCTGTTTGTTTGTGACAGGCCGGCCTTAAACTCACTATGTAGCCAAGGATGACCTTGAACTTCTGGTTCCGCCTCTACCTCCAAAGTCCAAGAATTGTAGTGTGGGCCGTCATGCTTCATTTGTGTGGAGGAATCCGGGGCCTCGTGCACGTTAGGCAAGCACTCTACCAACAAGCTACGTTCCCAGCCTGGCACCCCAGTCTTTAGAAGTTCTTCCACCCTCTATATTGCTGGGCCATGCTTTTGTCTTCCTCGCCCTCTCTTACCTCCTCATTTCTAGTCGTTTTCAAACTAACCCTGTCCCATCTGTGTTCCTGAAATGATACACGCTTGCTTTCTAGGTCCAGGGCCTCAGGATGAGGCCTTGGGAGGCTGGAAGGAGGCTTCTCAGGTCAAAGTGAGAGAGAAAGGGTCAGAAGGCAGCAACAGCAGAGTGCCATGGCACGTGCCTGCAGGCCTAGCAGTGGGGAGACAGACAGACCAGACAGACCAGCCTGTTCAGCAAGTTCTGGCCCAGCGAGAGACCCTGTCTCAAAGAACAAGGCAGGGCCAGTGACTCAGCAAAGACACTTGCTACCAGGCCTGACAGCCTGAGTTTGTCTATGGGACACACATGGTAGAAGGAGAGAATCAACTCCAGCACGTCGTCCTCTGACCTTTACATGTGTGCTGTGATGCACTCGTGTGCGTGCGTGCGTGCGCGTGTGTGTGTGTGTGTGTGTGTACATAATTTATTTCAAAAACTTTCAAAACTTTTTATTTTAAAGTATGTGTCTGGGTGTGAATATGTGCATGGGAGCGCAGGTACCCAAAGAGGCCAGATGAGGACTGGAGTTACGGGCAGTTGGGAGACCCTGTGCTTGTTGGGAACCAAACTTGGATAATCTGCATAAGCACCAAGTGCTCTTAAATCCTGAGCCACCTCCCCAGCCCCACTAAAAAATATTTGTAAAAGGGAAAGAACAGGGCCGGGCGGTGGTGGCGCACGCCTTTAATCCCAGCACTCGGGAGGCAGAGGCAGGCGGATCTCTGTGAGTTCGAGGCCAGCCTGGGCTACCAAGCGAGTTCCAGGAAAGGCGCAAAGCTACACAGAGAAACCCTGTCTCGAAAAACCAAAAAAAAAAAAAAAAAAAAGGGAAAGAATAGAAAGAGCTAATTTCTAAAAGAAAGATGGCTGACCTAAGGAACACCTGAGGTTGGCCTCCGGCTTCCACACACATGGGCACATACATGCATTCGCCATACTCACATATGCACTATGCACATGAACACACAGAGTCAGGGGCCGGTGAACATCACTAGGCTTCCCAGCCATCTCACCCTCCATGGTAAGACTCTTCATGTGGGAGGACACCGAACAGAGGCTTGGAGTCGGAGCAAGCAGGTCTCTGAGCCACCACCCTCGGTGTCAAACTTGAAAAGGAACAGGACCCCTGAGCTCCCCTCATGTTGCAGGCTCAGAGGTAGTCAGTGTGGGTTGACTTCGTGTATGGATCAGGTCACCTTCAGGTTCAAGTGGACTGGACACAGAATGGGGAGAGGAGGGAGACTCCCCACCCCATCTAGAGCACAGCAAGGAGAAAGCCTTGAGTAGCCCCATGACATCTTCTGAAGCCATAGAGTAGACCAGGAGAAATCTAAGCATTTCCCAGGTCTCAAGGCTGCAGAGGACCTGAGTAAAATGTGGCCCTGAGGGCTGGGGAGAGGGCTCAGTCGGTAAAGTGCTTGTCAGGCAAGCAATCGAATGAGTTTCAGCCCCAGAACCCACATAAAAACCTAGGTATGGTAGCTGCTCCTCATCCCCAGTAGTGGGGAGCCAGAGACAGGCGGATCCCTGGGGCTCTCCAGCCAACCACCCTGCTTGGTGAGTTCCAGGCCAATGAGAGACCAGTCTCAAAAAGCAACAGTCAAGATTGTCCTATGGTGTCCTTCTCCGTCGCACATCCACAGGCGTATGGCCAAAGTGGCCCTGTGGAAGGCCCACGTTCGAGAGTGGGTCTATGCGGCAACCCAGCAGGTGGGGACATCAACAAGTGACAAGTGTCAAGGTTACTCTTCCAAATCTCAGTGTCTGTAGAGGACCGTTAAGTCCCCGCCTTCAGAAGGACTGGAGGCACAAACTAGAAACTGAGTTCAGCTTTAGACGGAAGTTCACCACCGACACCTGCACACCTCTTCTGACACCTTGGGTGTCAGGGATGGTGCTCTCATCTTCTGCTCGTTCTCGATGGGTATTTTCTTAAGTCAGCCTGCCCACAGAAAGCGTTTCCCACACTATTCTATTTACACGAATTCACGTTTCAATCGCTGATCTTGTCGATCGCTGTACAGTTATGTTTCTTCCCTGGGCTGTGAGCTTTGGGCTGGATGCCTCTTTTGCAGGCAAGATTTCCTAGTATTTGTCAACACCTCTTTCCTTCTCTTTCTCCTTCTCCATCACCCTCTCATCCCCTCCACAGCAGTTTCTCGGTGGCCCCTGAATTGGATGTTCTTATGAAGAATCAGCATTATTAATTTGTCTAACGTTAGAGTCACCGGGGAAACACAACTCTGGGTATGTCTATGAGTGTGTTTTCAGGGAGGCTTATCCGAGGAAGAAAGACCCCTGACCCTGAGTGTGGGCAGTACCATCTAATGGGCTGGAGTCCCAGCATTCATCTGTTTGCTGATTGCAGGTGCACTAGGATCAGCTGTCTCTTGCTCCTGCTGTGGTGACTCCCCCACCATGGAGGACTGTACCCTCACACTGCGAGCGAATATAAACCTTTCCTTGTTTGCGTCAGTAATTTTGACACATCAAAACGAAAAGTAACTAATACAATGTGCTACCTAGAAAACTTGACAGTAGATGCACCCTCTTCGAGTGCCTAAAGAGATAGCTCCTCCGTTCCTCACACAGCTACTCCTTTTACGCCTGCCGTGCCTGCCCCTGGGAGGCTGAGGCAGGAGGATCGCCTCCAGTTCAAGACCAGAGTAAGTGCAAGGTCAGCCTGGGCTGTTGCATCAGTGAGAACATATCTCAAAAATCAAAACCAGGGGCTGATGAGATGGCTCAGCAGGGAAAGGTGCTTGCTGCCAAGCCTGAGGACCTGAGTTCAATTCCCAGTTCTCACATGGAGAGAACCAACACCTTTAAGTTGTCCTCTGACCTCTACATATGCTCTGTGACACATGTGTTCCACAAGAAAATAAATAAATGTAATTTTTAATTTTTTATATTAAAAAAATCAAGAACATTAAAAAAGAAAAAAATCAAACACCTGGGCAAGGTGACACACGTCTTTAATCCCTGCACTTGGGAGGCAGAGGCAGGCAAATTTCTGAGTTCAAGGCCAGCCTGCTCTACACAGCAACAGGACAGTGGAGCTACATACAGAGACTGACTCAAAACAAAACAAAACTGTTGGCTCACTGACTGGGAGGAGGCTCTGCTGACGTGAACACATGAAAGGTCAGGGATCCCCTGCTGTCCAGAACCAGCCACTGAGGAGATCCTGACTCAGTATCTTCCCTTTCTGTGTTAACTTTTCCATCTTCCTCGGATCCCCCGAGGAGCAGCCTGGAAATTCCTCAGACTGTGCAGTAGTTACTTTGCTCTTGGTGACAAAAGGCACAGCTTGCAGCTGGAGATGTGGCCCAGGGGTGGTGTGCTGGTCTAGCATCCAGAAGACCTTACATTTGATCCCCGGAACTGCAAGGAAATTCAACGGGGAAGAAAGCAACTTAACGTAGGAAGAATTCATCTTGGCTCAGGATGATGCCTAGAGCCCATCTTGGCAGGAGAAAGGGCAGTGAGTGACTCCATAGTGGTGGTTGACTGTGGTCTCCTCACCTCTCAGTGACACAGGATGCAGAGAGAGCCAGGACTGGGTTAAAACCCCACTCCATGCCGGGCGGTGGTGGCGCACGCCTTTAATCCCAGCACTCGGGAGGCAGAGGCAGGCGAATCTCTGTGAGTTCGAGGCCAGCCTGGGCTACCAAGTGAGTTCCAGGAAAGGCGCAAAGCTACACAGAGAAACTCTGTCTCGAAAAACCAAACGCAACAAAAAAAAAAACACAAAAAAAAAAAAAAACAAAAAAAAAACCCACTCCATTGATCCTCAGACCAGACCCCACCTCCTACAGACACCTCGAAGACTTAGCCAGGCAGAGTGGCATCTGTCCTTAATCTCAGCATTCAGAAGGCAGAGGCAGGTGAATCGCTAGGATTTCAAGACCTGGTCTACCCAGAGGGCACCAGGACAGCCACGGGTATTTAGTGAGGCCCTATCAAAAACACCACGTCCACAGCTTCTCAAACAGCACCACCAGGGAACAAGGTTCAAGTCAAGTGTCTACAGGACGCATCTCCCATTTAGACCTAAACACACTGGAATTCCTGGCTAGGGTCTGTCTCTAGAAACGCAGCCTAAATCTCTCGCAGCCTGCAGCCTGGAGTCTGTGCGACTTCGTAGGTTCGGCTTGGTGTTAAGTGTGAGTTTGCGTTGATTCTCTGTTGTAAAAGGCCAGCGTCTCACAAACAGAGTTCTTCAGCAATGAGAAGGTCATGGACCTGCCCAAGTGTCTAACTTCAAAGTTCCTCATCTGATGTGGTCTGCTACTTTCTGCTTCAGGAAGCTCTGCTTCTCCTTTCTAGGTCTCAAAGATGCTTTTTTTTTTTTTTTTCTGAAATGTAAGTAATGTTCACACCAAAGCATACACATTTTACATTTTTATTTATTAATTGTATGTGTGTGTGTGTGAACCCGTGTGCCATGGTGCCAAGGTGGAGGTCAGAGGACAACTCTCCTTCTACTTTGTGAATACCAGAGCTTGAACACAAGTCATCAGGCTTGGCAGCTAGTGCCTTTACCCACTAGGCAATCTCCCCAGCCCTGTTTTTTTATTTTGTTTTGTTTGTTTGGAGGAGGGGGTGATAAGGGTTTTCATACAGCTGAGGCTGGCCTCAAACAAATTATATAGATGAGGATGACCTTGAACTCCTGACCTTCCTGCCTCTAGCTCCCAACTAATGGGTTTACAGGTGTATACTGCCATCCCAACTCAAGCATGCCTATTTTGAGCATATGATATAATAAGGATGTTGGTGAATGTGCATACCCAGGTCTCCCATGTGCAATGAAATACAGCAAAATTCTAGTGAACTCCGTTAGCTTTTTCTCCATAGATTATTTTCCCTGTTTTGTAATTTCATGTGGATATATGATTATACAAAGACCTGTGCACTCCATCTCCTTCTGTGTCTTTTGAGCTACATGAAGGTGCAGCTCAGGATGGAGGGTTTGTCTATAAGCATGAGGTCCTTACTTCAAAAAATAAAATAAGTCAGGCGGTGGTGGCACATGCCTTTAATCCCAGCACTCAGGAAGCAGAGGCAGGCGGATCTCTGTGAGTTCCAGGCCAGCCTGGTCTACAGAGTGAGATCCAGGACAGGTGCAAAGCTTATACAGAGAAACCCTGTCTCGAAAAACCAAAAAAGAAAAAAAAGAAAAAAAGAAAAAAAGAAAAGAAAATAACTTTGGCCCTTATTAGTCAGGTATGGTGGATGGCACCTCTAATCTCGGCATGTGGGAGGCTGAGGTAACAGGGTCTTGAGTTCAAGGTTAACCTTATCCATTAGTGAGATGCTGTCTCAAAAAATAAAACAGGAATTTATGGCTTTTAAATGTATTCTTCTTGATGTTATTTTACAGTTTCCCAGAGGTGAAACTACAGACTCAACTCTCGCACATCTGTTCATATCAAAAGTCTCGATGAAGTAATTTTTTTAACCCAAACCCACCTACTGCTTCTGGAACAATTCGGTCAGTCTTTGAACCTGGTCACATAAAGTTTTATTAGAAACATACTTGGGGGATTTTGCAGATAAGTCCGTGACTCTGTGTACTTAAACCGAAACTGGCCTTACTAGAGCAGAGGCCTTAGGCAGACAGAGGGAGCTCATCCACGAAGTAAGAAATAGCCAGCAACCGCTTGGTTTATACGTTTCACTGCACCTGGACATGGTGGCTACTGTTGGTGGAGTTAGTTAAAGTCACGGTTATAATATTGTTTCCCTGAACCTCAATTTATTTATTTATTTGTTTGTTTGTTTTCTGTCATCTCATGTAGCCCAGGCTGGCCTTGAACTCAATTTGTAGGTGTCTATGACCTTGAACTCCTGACCATTGGGTCAGTGAGACGGCTCAGCTGGTAAAGGTGTGCTGCCAAGCTAAAGACCTGAATTCCATCCTTGGGACATGGTCAAAACAGAGAGCAGACTCCTGCAAATTTTCCTCTGAATTCCACATATACGCCATGCACAGACACACACAGACACACACAGAGAGACTCAGACACAGACACAGACACACACACACCCCAAATAAATGTAACAAAAAGTTTTTGTTTTGTCGTTTTAAATTGATTCCCCTGCCTCCACCTCCCTAGTGCTGAGTCTCACAGGCATATGTTCCCATGCCCTTTTCATGTAGAGCTGTCGCCAAACCCAAGGCTTCTCTCATGCTAGTCAAGCACCCTGCCAACTGAGCTACATGCCCAGGCCCCCGAACCTCAATTCTTGGAATCACAAAAGTGACCATATCTCCTTTTTGAAAGTCTGAAATGAGTTTCAACTTGTGAAAGTACTTGGTGAATTCTGGTGTTCTGAAAGGGGAATTTGGAACTGTCAAACTTTTAAGCAGTAAACTGTTGTGGGTTGGGGACATGGCTAAGCCAGACAGCCTGAGTTTGATCCCAGGACCCACATAGAGGAGGGGAGATGTGACTCCTGCAAGTCACCCTCTGATGGTCATGCACACACTGCGCCAAGCAGGTGCTGCCACACCCACTAAACAATAACAAATGTCATTTTAAAAAACAAGTCAAGTGCTGTGAATACAAAAGGGAGTCAGCTTATCTGGCTCGTTTTGTGGAGGGAAGGCTGCCAAGGGAGCAGACCCTGTTGAGCACAGTGGCAGAGTGAGTCAGATGGCAGAGGAGTGAGTCAGATGGCAGAGGAGTGCTGTATGAAAAAAGCCCCAGGGCCTAAGCGGGTCACCTGTGACACGGGAGTGCAGGAGCCAGGACCCAGTGTGGTGGATGTTCAGGGCTGACGAAGGGCAGATGCTCCTGGTGCAAGGACTTCTGGTGTCGTGTTAGGCACTCACCTCCCCTGGAAACAGCCTGAGATTCTGAAAGCAGCATGCAGGGAGCCGCATGGCAGGCAGCCTTCTTGGAAACACCAGTTTGGGCAGAAAGAAAGGCTCACCGTGATGGGGTCACCACAGCAGCCTCAGATCATCTTGGGGAGCTCACAAGTTGCTAGGATCCTTCAGAGTTGTCCCAAAGATGGGTGGGGAGAAAATGCTTGTCTCCACTAATAATGCAGTCACTAGATACAAACTGTCCCCAGGAGATGACAATTCATGAAGAGTGACTGAGAGCTGTCGGCCGCCAATCTCCTAATAAGTACTAGAGTAAATGCTTCTGTCCTGAGCAGGGGTGGAGGGGACAGGTGTCCCATCTTTGAGGCCACTGCAGGAGGGTAGCTTGTGGGTAACTCCACACAGCTGCCTCCTTTGTGAGTGAGTGGAGATGACAAGAGATGCCCCCCTGGGCAGAAGGATGGGAGCCATGGAGCACAGCTCACCTTCGCTCACTCTTGTGTGTGTTGGGGAACAGACAGCAGATCCTTTGGCAGTCACCAAGCTTCTGTGTCACTATGCTAAAATGAGCAAAGCTTCACCAGGAAACAGGAGGCAGCAACCTCTGGTGAGAAATCCTACACCCTCTGTACAAGCTTGGAACATGGATGCTTGGCATGAGTCCTCTTACTGATTTCTTTCAATCATCTAGAAATACATTTCATGGGCAGGACAGTGGTGGCTCATGCCTTTAATCCCAGCATTTGGGAAACAGAGGCAGGCAGATCTCTGAGTTCGAGGCCAACCTGGTCTACAGAGAGAGTTCTAAGACAGCCAGGGCTACATAGAGAAACCCTGGCTAGAAAAACCAAAAAGGAAAAAAGAAAAACCTGGACAGAGCCTACACCCTTCTATTATAGTTTAGATTGGTGCAGGATGCATGTGCACATTTATGGGGTACAATATGAGTATGATAATCCAATATATGACTACAGTGTGTAATGAATCATATCTGAGGATGCAAAGGCTGAGTGTTGCATATCCTTTCCTAGAGGGAGAAAGCAATATTTCACACTATACACACACACAGTTAGAAGCCGCTCCCACCTCTATGTCCCTCATCCAAGGTCTCCCCGAGACCCAGCTAGGGTATTAGTTTTCCATTTCTCTCTCTCTCTCTCTCTCTCTCTCTCTCTCTCTCTCTCTCTCTCTCTCTCTCGTGTGTGTGTGTGTGTGTGTGTGTGTGTGTGTGTGCGCACATGCGCGCAATCAAATGGCACAGACAAGGAGGTCAGAGAACAACTTCTGGGAACCATTTCTCTCCTTCCTTCCACCATGTGGGTCCCAAGGATTAAACTCAGCTCACCAGCTGAGCCACCTTGCCAGCCCCCATGTGGAGAATTTAACAGTTAGCTCACCCACTCTTCCTTTGGACTTACACCACGTGGCTAAACCTCGAGTGGGTCAGCAACTCCAACTCCCATCCACACCAGAAGATCACACACAGACATGCTCAGGGATGAAGGCTTAGTGCAGCTAAATATGCAACTTTATTTTGTTTTCTATAAAGGCAATATCAAATTTTCCTCTTAAAGCCACTCTTCAGAAAATAAACTTCTAGCAATGCATTCTTTATAAAGGCAGCAAGTATTACAATGTACAGACTTAATGGAAGATTTGAACTCAGTATCTCTCCAGATTGGTTCCTACTCTGGGAGGGATTTGCTCTCACAAACTTTATTGGAGTTTGGCTTAATTCTGAGCAAGCAAGGCTTCGGAGCTGGATGTGGGGCTCACACCTACAATTCCAGCACATGAGAGGCTGAAGCAAGAGGCCTGGGAAAAGGCCAAGGCCAACCTGGCTGCACACTGAGTCCTAGGGGCAGTCTGTGCTACCAGTGAGACCATCTCAAAAACAAAACAAGAGGCTGCAGAGATGGCTCAGTGGTTAAGGGCACTGGCTGCTCTTCCAGAGGTTCAATTCCCAGATCTACATGACAGCTCACACCCATCTGTAACTCCAGTTCTAGGGGATCCAACACCTTCTTCTGGACTCTGCAGGCACACATGTGATGCACATGCAGGCAAACACCTATACATGTAAAGTAACTTTTAAAAATTTAAATGGCTTGAGTAAAAACAGATATAGCAAATTATCTTAATGATATAACATGATACATTATTAAAATATCATAAGAATAATTGTTCTAATCCTGGCTGTCCTGGAACTTGCTCTGTAGACCAGGCTGTCCTCGAACTCAGATCTGCCTGCCTCTACCTCCCGAGTGCGGGAATTAAAGACATGCACCACCACCGCCCAGCTCATATAGCTCGTGGTTTGGGGGTTTTGTTTTTGTTTTTCGAGACTGGGTTTCTCTGTATAGCCCCAGCTATCCTAGAACTAGATTCATAGACCAAGCTGGTCTCAAACTCAGAGATCCTTCTGCTTCCCAAGTGTTGGGATTAAAGACACTTGCCACCATGCCCAGTAACAGCTCACATAAAAACATTTTTTAAAAAAAATGAACTTAGGGTACTCACAAGAACCTTTCAGAGCTAAACTTTGGGGGTTTGCTTGGTATTGGTTTGGTATTATCCAGGAAATCCTTGAATCTAAGATCCCTTGGTCTCAGCCCTGGAGTAGCTAGGATTACAAGGGTGTTTCACCCTTCTCTGCCCTGATTCATTTCTTCTACAATTTGAATAACCACCTATTATAATTAAAACATATGTTAGCAAGCCAAGCTGCAAGTGGATTTCAACAGGCATGTTCTAAATGCCTGTTTCAAGTGGAGACAGGCTTGTCCAAATGCCGCATCATCTACACTGTAGCCAGGCTTAAATGAACAGCTCTCTATAACAAAAGAATCAAGACCTAAGATCCTCATTTCTCTCAACATCTGGCTTCATGGAATACCACTGGAAAAACACTAAGACAAGAGCATGCCAAAGTCTTCTAGAGAGTTCCACAAAGACCAGAGACTCATTGCATGGTGAAGGAGTGATTTTCTCCACCCATCAGGGCTCTGAAACTCTCTGGAGAGTCCCTGGGGAGGCTGGGAAGAGGGGAGGTGTCTTCAGCGCAATCTAGACACCCACTGAGAGTCTGTTCACAGGCTCCCCAGGTTCCTCTCTCCCGGTAGATAGACCTGGCGTGTGAATGAACTCAGTCCAGCTAAACACATTTCGGACGGCACTTCTCTATGGAAAGAGAAAGAGCCAGCTGCAGGGTGAGATGCCATCTTCCCGTAATTTTTGTTTGTTTTCACTCTTACTGAAAACAAGGTGAGCATGTGCTAGCTGTGGGGAGCTTGTTAACACCACATTACCCCTGTTCACGTGTTACAAAGCGTCACGGAGGTCATGATCCACAGTGGACTGCGTGTAAGAGGAGCTGGGGGTGTCAGCCAAGTAGACCTGAAGGAAGTCACAGTGTACAAGAGGACCCCAGCACGTTCTGAAGAGTTTGGCGATATACTTCCGGAATTTCTCCCCAAGAAAGAAGTAAATGACGGGGTTGAGGCAGCAGTGGATGAAGGCCAGGGTTTCTGTGGCTTGGATGGCGTAGTCTAGGTACCTCTCCAAGGTGCAGTCCTGAAGAACTTCAAGCTCCACCAGGGTCTCCAGGAAAAGCACCACGTTGTACGGCGTCCAGAAGCCAAGGAAGAGGACCACCACAGCAAATATCATCCTAACCGCCCGGTTCTTCTTCTCATTCTTACAATGCTGCAGGGTCCTAATGATCATGGAATAACAAAACAGCATGATCCCCAGGGGGATGACCAGCCCCAGGACGTTGATCTCCAGGGAGCTGAGGACCTTCCATGTCGTCGAGTTGACTGAGTACTTGGTTTTGCAGTATGTGTGGTTGTGCTCTGTATAGCAAGTGCTGAACAAGAGGCCTGGAAGGGAGGCGAACACAGCCACTGACCATGTGACCAAGCTGGTTATGACCCCATAGGTCAGAGTCCTCGCTTTCAAGGAAAACACTGCATGCACTATGGCCAGGTATCTATCTATGCTCATGAGCATAATGAAGAAGATGCCACTGTAAAAGCCCACTAAGTACATCCATGAAACAATCTTGCACAGACCTAGTCCAAAAACCCACTGGTCGGCGGCATAGTAGGCCCAGAATGGGAGAGAAAGCACGAAGAGCAGGTCTGAGATGGCAAGGTTCAGCAGGTACACGTCGGTCATGGACTTGAGCCTCTTGTATTTGAACAGCACCAGAACCACAACAGAATTTCCAAACAGACCCAACAGAAAGACCAGGGAATAAAGAGGAGGCAGGAAGAGCTGCCCAAATGCCTTGATGCCTTCCTTGGTGCAAGGCTTGGGCATGCTTTCGTAGGCATAGTAACTATTGTATGCGTTTTCATCCTGTGTGGTGTCTGCTACATCCGTGGGATTCATCTTGTTGATTCTACAGGCTCTGGGTACAAGCAGAAGCCAATGGAAAGAGCAAATGAGATGCCTGTAAGAATGAAATAAATTGAAAGACAGCTAAATGCAAGGAATAGCTGCACATGATGCTGCCCCAAACTGTTACATACTCTGTCCAGAAGGGCCGTAAGGTCAGAAAAATCACCTCAGCCTTGGGAGTCCACAGATGCGTCCACATCCCAGACTTCTCCCTCTCTGCTGGGAAGCTCATTTCTCTCATCGATAGATGAGGATTGCACTCCTCTCTCAAGGTACAGCTTAAAATGGCTCCTGTGGCCAGTGGGATGTCCCAGCAGGTAAAGGCACTTGCCACTGAGCCTCACAACCCGAGTTTGACTCCTGAGAACCACATAGGTGAAGGAGAGACCTGACTCCCAAGAAAGCTGTCTTCTGGCACAAGTGCCCCCCCCACACACACACAATAAATGTAAAATATAAAAAAAAGCTGAGCATGGTGATGCTTTCATTTAATTCCAGCACTCAGGAGGCAGAGATAGAGCTCTGTAAGTTCGAGGCCAGTCTTGTCTACATCAAGAGTTCAGGCCAACCAGGGCTCCATAGATAGACCTTGTCTCAAAATATAAACATGAGGCTGGAGAGGTGGCTTAGTGGTTAAGAATTCTGGTTGCTCTTCCAGAGGACCCAAGTTTGATTCCCAGATCCTACATGGCGGCTCACAACCAGGGGATCTGATGCCCTCTTCTGGCCTCTGTGGGCACCTGGCACAAATATGGTACCCAGACATAAAAGTAGGCAAAACAACCATACACATAAAATTAAATTAAAACAAACAACCAACCCAGGGCCGATGAAATATTTCATCAGGTTAGGGTACTTGTTACTATGCCTGTCAACCTGGTTCAGTCCCTTGGAGCCATGGGATAGAAGGCAGGAACCAACGGCCACAGTTGTTACCTGACTTCCACACTGGTAATGTAGCATGCACATACATACACATACACACACACACACACACACACACACACACACACACACAAGATACCATTTTTGTAAGTTAAAAAAAGTAGCTAGGGATGATGCCACTGGGGAGGCAGAGGCAGGCATGAGTTCAAGGCCAGCCCGGGCTACAGAGCTAGTCCCAGGACAGCCAGGGCTACACAGAGAAACCCTTTCAAATAAATAAATAAAGCTTTAAAATGACTAAATGAATTGGTGGATACAGATGATAAAACATTTTTTACAGTTATTCACACAAAATACTCACCTGAGCAAGGTAGGACTGAGTAGCTTTCTGGACCACCCCCATGCTTCCTGATCTGTGTCTCGGTGGCACCCTGGCAGTCTCTATTAAATCTCCTTGTTTTGTTCAGTAATTCACATCTACTACATGCCTGAACACTCTAGTGTTCCTACGTGTATGTGTGATGGGGTAAACATATGCGTACATACCTGTGAGCATGTGCACTTATGGGGCCAGAGGTGTCTTTCTCTGTCACCTTCCACCTTGTGTTTTGAGACACAGTCTCATCTCTGACCCCCAAACTCTCTGTTTTGGGTAGACAGGCTGGCCAAGGAACGCCCCCAGGATGTGCCCATCTCCACCCTCAAGGCTAGGGCGACAGGCATGTGCCACCACACCTGGCCCTGGCTTGCCTGCTGGAGACCCGAACCCAGGTCCTTGTACACAAGCCGCAAGGCGCTTTGCCCACGTGGCCATCTCCCCAGCCCCTGCCCCGGTGTTTCTCAAGAGATTTTGTTCATTTGTTTTTCTTGGGAAGGTGTGCTGATGACTTGGTACATGGCAGGGTCTCCCAAGAAGTTTGTCAATGACTCACAACTACATTGTATCACTGTCATTTTACTAGTGAGAACTAAAGGAAAAACCAAACAGAGGAGTGAAGACAGTCTCAGGAGAGCAAACAGGTTAGCCCAGCACAGTGGCTCATGCCTATACACCAGCTCTTGAGAGGCAAAGGCAGGAAGACCAAGAGTTCAGGGCCAGCCTCAGCAACACAGTGAGTCTGAGGCCAGACTACACTATAAACAGACTCTCAAAAACAAGTGGGCAGAACCGGTGGCTCAGCAAATGTAGACATCTGCCAGCAAGCCTGAGTTTAATCCCCTGGTTCCACAAGGTAAAAGAGAACAGACCTCTGAAGGTCATCCCCTGACCTCCACACAAGCACCCTGGCATGCATGCACACACACATATACATATACACACAATACATCTTAAAAGAAAATGAATAAGTAGGTAAATAAACTGCTTACAATTCTATAATTCCTACATATGTGGAATTCCTTGGCTTGAAAAACTTGTTAGAAGAAGGAGAAAAGTTAGCAATCCCAGTGAAAGTTGAAGGTTTGGGGGCAGAGCTGAGTCTGCATGGATGCCTGGCCATGAAAGCAGGTTAAGAAGTGTGTGCACTCCAAATAGGCCAGGGAGCACTAGCAAGATCAAGAAGCCTGAGTGTGGGGCTGGAGGAATGGCTCAGTGACTAAGATCACTGGCTGCTCTTGCAGAGGACCTGGGTTCAATTTCTAGCATCGGCATGGTGCCTTACAGTAACTCCAATCCCAGGAGACCCAAGGCCCTCATCTGATGACCTCCACAGGCACCAGGCACACTCATGGGGCACTTACATATGCAGGCAAAACTCTTACCCATAAAACAAATCTAAAAGAAAAGACAAAAAAGCCGCTGAATGCTGGGCTGGGGCAGGTGGCCAGCCACCTGTCCCTGCTGCCTCCGGTCCCTGCAACAACACAGCCACAGGTCCCACACATGCCCCGTCTCCACTTACCTGGCCCTTTTGAAAGTGGTCCTGAGGACAGTCTGTGAGGCAGTGCCAGGATCCCTGAAGTAGCACAGGTGCTTTGAAGGGTATGACTTCCTGTGACATACCAGCTCTTCCCTTACCCATATGAGGCTTCTTGACAAAAGGAAGAAGAAGAAAGAAAAGAAAAAAAAAGCCCTGAGTGACTCATTTCCCCAAACTCAAAGGTAGTGTGGCATGGTTTCTTCTGTGGGAAGGAAGAAAAATTAAGAGCTGGGGGCCGTGGTGCGGTCCTGTAATCCCGCTCTCTGGAGGTGGAGGCAGGAGGGGGAGGAGCCCAAGGTTATCCTTGGTTATATAGCACATTTAAGGCTAACCTGAGCTACATGTGACCATGCCTCAACAAAGAAGGAAAGGGAGGGAGGGAGGGAGGGAGGGAAGATAAAAAGAAAAACTTTTAAAGCTTTTTAATTTGTAAAGATGTATTTGTGGTGGGTTAGGGAGGTAGAGAATTGGCATAGTGTGATCACGGCCCTGGGTTCGATCCCCAGTACCACACAGAGTCAGCTGTTTAAAAAAATAATATTAAAAAAACATTTTGGGGGTTGGAGATTCAGCTCAGTGGTGGAGCATTGGCCTAACAAGTGCAAGGCCTGGATTCAGTCCTCAGCTCTGGGAGGTTGAGGGTGGACAACAAAACATTAAGTTTTCCTCTTAACTGATCATATCATAGAAAGGTTTCTTTCTTTCTTTCTTTCTTTCTTTCTTTCTTTCTTTCTTTCTTT